>VZTO01000997.1:0-42548 GCA_013400615.1 Syrrhaptes paradoxus | reverse complement strand
AACTTTTTAAACAAAAAAGTAATGAACAACTGTCTTTTTGAAATATAGTAATGAACTTGGGGCCTGTTTAAAAAAGAAGAAAAAAAAAAAAAGAATGCTAAGCAGAACATAATAATGTAAACCCAAAATGAAACTCCAAAAATATAGGGGAGAAAAAAAACCACTGTATTTTTGGCCCAGAGGAGATCAACCTTTTTTGTTCTCCTTTACAATGAGTCCATTTAGCACTGTGCACACTCTGTCTTACATAACATACTGTTCTAGGGGAGATAACTGACGTCTAGATGTGACACTTAGGGGCATGATTTAGTTGTGGACTTGGCAGTATTGGGTTTACAGTTGGACTCATTGATCTTAGAGAGTCTTTTCCAACGTAAACGATTCTGTGATTCTGCCTTGATGGATAATAGATAGGCCTGAGACTGTGATTGCTAAGTAAGGTGCATTTAATGCTACGTAGCAGTGGACCTGCAGTGGAATTTTTATGCTGTTTAGTTTTGCTTTGGTTTAATATATAGAAAATAGTCAATATTTGTTTCAAATGTGTATATGTGTGTGTGTGTCTATACTTTAATTCCTCTGCTTAAGTCCATAATTCCTCTGCTTTAGACCAAGAAAAAATGAAATTGAGCAAATCCAAACTATTCAAAAACATTTTCTGCTGTCGATCAGATCTTGTAACTTGCCCTACCTTTCACGCGTTCAGTCCTTTCTGCTGAAATTTTCCCTTTGTATAATCATCCATGGTGCAGAAATACATGTAATAGTTTAAAAAGGTCAATCTCAAGAAATGTTAATTGCTTTGCTATTGCAAGCTGATGATTTACAAAGAAAAACCCTCTAAATTTACCATACACTTTATGAAGTGTAACATTCTTGGTGCTTGTCATGTGAAAACTCTTGTTCATGGTAAAACTTATAGGAGTAGTACCTTTTTATAGATAAAAATCATGGCCCACCAGCCTGCGTCAAATATATCAGAAAAATGCAGTCATGATTAACTTACGTACATGGTCATTGTATCTTATTTTATTGCAGCTTTAAATAGAGATCAAATGTACTCAAATGAAAAGAGAAAATGTAGCTGTATTCAAATAGCCTGAATTCTACCAGTGTTCCTGAACCTGCTGTTCCCTAATTGTATCTTGATGGCTCCCATTTTATCTCAGCAGTTTATTTAGAGTGTCTGGATTGGTTTTTAGAGGCTCTCAGGAAGTGTTGACCTTTCTCTATTGACCAGATGCATGAATTTACTGCAGTATTTCCAAGGGTGAACAAACAGGAATATTGTGTTCAGCTGTGTATACATTTTAAAAAGTTTTCTTGATGATTGCATCCTCTAGACAGAAACTTCTAAGTGATACGGATATGTGTCAGACTTAAGAGAATTAACCATTGTCAGAATGCTAGGATGACTTTATTCTGTGCTTACAGTTTAAAATTACGCCTCTATTCCAACCCTTTCAGAGTGCTGTTTACTATTCAGCTATAACTTTATCTTTGTAGCTATTCTTGGTCTATAGAACTGTTGTGTGTTGCGATGATGTATGTCTGCAAACGGCATAGGATGAAGTGGCTCTGTCAGGAGGTATCTAAGGAACGTTACTGGTAGAAAAAACCTTGTTTCAAGAGTGGGATTAGTATAGCAGTAGCTAAAGTCATGGGGGGCTGCAGTTCCATACAGATACTTTATTTGTGTGTGGATAAATTTATTACCCTTATGATTTTGTTTAGGCTTTGTCCATGGCAAAGCAATGTTATTCACAGTAAGACCAACCTGAATTTAGCATGTAGGATTATGATACTGTATTTAAAGAAGCAGCTGCTGTCTTCAGCATAGTATGTTAACTGCAGCTGTGTCCATACTTGTGCCATTTAGAGTGGGGACGCCTTGAGGGCTGCAATCAGGTTGAGTTACAGAGTTTTGTCAGACAACAGAAGTTAATGAAACACCGCATTGTAGCTGGATGGAAATGTCCCAGGCCCAAGCATCAGTAGGTAATTTTGATATAGAGTATCAAGAAGATAAAGAATGGAATTAGCATTGTAATAGGATGTAAGGGTTATAGACATAACTATTTGCCAGTGTATTCGATCTTTGAGGACAATTTCTTTTCCAGTTGCCATATTTTTTTCTCATTTCTGTTTGACGTTATTACCAATACAGTTTGTGTTTAAAATGATGATTTGTCAAAACAAGAGATGTTCATGTAGAAGGTGGTGATTTTCACTAACTCCTGAGGAGTACAGGACTTCTGAAGAAAGCATTTTGGAATTATTTAGAGATGTCATCTAAATTGTATCATAAGTATTATAAGAATCTAAATTTTTTACCATGACTTAGAAAACTTCTCACTTTGATCTCTCATGATGCGTTCTTATTTGTTGCTTTCTCTTTCTTACCTGATTGAAAGAAACAGGATGAATGGCATGAGAAAAGATGAGTATTGAGGTGTTAGGTCTCTGGATGCTGAGTATCTGTTTCTAATTTAATTAATTGAGCCTTTTTAGCTCATCAGTACCTTTTCTGCTAATACAGACACATCAGGAGAACATCTGGTGTTTATTAACATCTTTGTAATTTAGAGTTTTGGCTTATGTTTATGTGCAGTCTTTTCAGATATTTCACTGAATTGTTAGTAAGTAAAATGTTTGTTTTACTTGCTAGTGCTGTGTCTACGTGTGTGTAGACTATCTGGATTTAAGCTGCGTATAGGAAGCACTCTGCCTATAGTAGCAGTGCTTATTTTTCCAGAATCTGTTTACATTTCCTGAATATTTCGCAAATGAATGCAAACATGTTTAAATAATTCGTTTAAATAACTAGGGACAGCATTAGATAATCAGTGTATGTAGCTATATAATATTACTTGTGTAAACTTTCACTTGCTTTTAAGTGGAAGTGTCAGATAATAAGAATGGTCTGATTTAAAACATTTGAAAGCACGAAAACTTTTAATGGCAAATATGCTTGTGTGGTAGAAAAAAGAAAACACTTTTCTCTATGTAATAATCGAGGGAAAGAATATTAAGATTTTGGGGCACATTCCAAAGAAATCCCATCCACCACTTTTCATGTTTAAAGTCCTTGAAACATGCCTGGATATTCCTGGAGGATAACCCTTTGGCTAAACAAACTTTGCGATTATGATGCATAAAGACTTTCATCCACAAACCAGAATGCACTTTACAAAAAGCAGTCAGCAATATTTCATGCAAATATGGCTTTTTAATAACACTTTAGTTAATCATATGAAAGACAATAGTAATGATGCGATAGGAGGTGATATGGTTTACAGAAGGGAGATGGTATTCTTGAAGTTTTTCAAACTTGCTGGTTGCTTGAAAAGCACTGATTTTCTAGGAGTTGCTTTAATTATCCAATACGCTTCAGTTAATAAAAGTAGCCACTACAACTGTGTTTTTTTTTCCAAAAATCACCCCTGAAAATGGATTTTAATCCTTACAAATGTATTGAAAATGCAGGATAATTTTAACTGCCTGATTTTCCTTAGTACTTATTATTCCTAACACAGTTTGTATATAAATGATGATTTGTCAAAACAAGAGATATTCATGTTGAAATGGTGAGGGGTGCAGAATTTTTTAAGAAAACATTTTAGAATTATTTAGAATAAATAAGCATAGAAATATGTAATGTTCTAACAGCAATGGCTGTATGAGTTAGTCACCACACGTGTTCTCATGTCGATCAAAATGACAAAATTATGATACTGCGTTAGTGAATCGTGTTATTCAGATGAGTATCGCATCAGTAACGTTCTCCATGCGTAGAGGGGACACACTTCTTTTGTTCATTATCTGATGTCCGAATCCAGAAGAAAGCAGATAAGTGAAAATGTTCTTCATAAAAACTGCTTTTCTAATAACTATGTTTTCTGAAACATACTATCCCACTTTCTCTTTTTAAACATTTCAGTTACCTGGTATCCCTACACCTGAGAATGAAGCAGCTTGCTTTTTCTGAATATACCGTGGGAGTGAACTTGAAACCACGTTTTCTTTGATGACCTCAGTGTTGTGCTTAAGTTGCATGTGGCATAAGTTGCCTTTTTGGGGAATAATGTTCAAAATATTATCGATGGAGTTCGGATCTAAAAATCAATTTATATTATACTGATGCAAAAAGCAATGCATTGAAACAGGCATGCACAAGAAAGCATGGTATTTTTCATCGTAAGAGCTGTGTCAAAAATCTTTTTAACAGTGACAGTGTGGCTTAGGCAGCAGCATACTTTAGACAACATTCTGTGTTCTTCTGATGAATTTCTGGTTTCCTTCCTTAAGTTCTTTCCATTCCAGTTTGATTTTGGTCTAGAAGTATGGTCAAAGCGAGTGAGTGCTATTTGATCGAGATCTTTCAGAAAAAGCCTTCCCTAGCTTAAGTTCCTCATTTTATTTACAGATTGACCTGTACATATGTGCTTATATACTCTCTTGGAAAGGTTAGATGAGATTTCCTGCTTTCCTTTGCATGCCTATTTCAGCCTGTTTTTTTCCTTACCAGTTTAACACAGATTTGTGGATTTAGACACCAAAATAATTCATATAAGTACATTTTCTGCAGAGGGATTCAGCTTCCAGAGAAGGTTCTGGGCACGTTCATGCAGCATAGGAGGTATAATGTTTGGAAAGTGGAGAGACTTGCTCTGGGGCAAAAAGAGTAAGGAATGGTAAAATTGTCAGTTTAAGAGAGTACCAGTTAGTCACAGATCACATTCCTAAAGAATACAGAGAAACGGTGCATGAACTATTCAGAACATTGAATTTAATCATCTAACTGTATGTTCTGATGCTATTATAATATGATGAATACATAAAAACAGTTCTGTGCTTGATTCACCAATATACAGGCAACGTTGCCTAAACAAAGTTAGAAAGTTAAATCAAGGGTTAAGAAAATATTGCTCTATTCATTATAAATAGTAATGCAAAATGAAGAATTATTTTGGAAATGTACATGTACAGACAAAGGATTTTATTTTTGTTTAATAAAATGATTAATAGGGTTTTGCAGATAGTACACTCAAAGCTATTAAATAATTGAGTTTATATGCAATATAAATCCCAGGTTGCCATGACATTATAGAAACTTCAAAGAAGCTGTTGGTACCAAAACTGCTGCTATTAAGAACGTGCACTCTAAATAGAGATTGCATTACTGTTTTTCAAATGACAACAATGAATTTTTAGAACCTTTTTAATTAGTTTTTTTAACAGTTTCTACAGTAAAATGTCAAATACAAGTAAATTAAATATAACAAAACAAGTTAGAAACACTAAGAGCAAGGTTACAATTAACTATGACTAGAATTCACAAAGAATTAAAAGACAGACTCATAAATCATCTTATTAAAAGACAATTTTTTTCTTTCCTTTCTGTAAAGTTGAAACTCAGGCTGAGCAGCCATACTTGCGGAAAAAGAGTAACTGTCGAGGCTTCTTGAAGTCCTGAGACTGAAGACCAAAGCCTTATATTTTTAATTCTACATTATCTCTTGGCTTAGAAATCAAATAATTCAGAAATTCTTTAACGTTGGGTTGGAAATGACAACGATGCAAGAATTTTTTTTTTCTTTTTAGCCCAAACAAGATCTTTCTCCAAAACCAATTTTAAATAGTATCTTTTAAAACCATAAGGAAGGTAGTTTTGCTTATTCTGAAGGTCAGACCTCTGATGAGATGGTGTTGGTCTTCTACAATGTGCTTTTAATTACAGCACTTTCCAGCAAAATACTCACCAGCTGAGGGCTTCCTGAGTGCTCTGCACCTGTGTAGCTTGAGACAGACTTAGTTTCACTGATGAATCTGTAACACATGTATGGCCTTGGGAACGTCAGAATGGGCGGGAACGACCCTTTGCATTTGGTCAGCTCAAGGAATACTTTCCCATGGCAAACATCCTTTTTTGTTGCTAAATCTTTGTCTCAGCATCCTCTGCAGAAGGGTTTATCTACTGTGGAGCAATGGCAGCTAGGATTGTCTGTGGTCTGTGTTCAGCTGTAATTTGAGGAAGATGGGGATACACAAGCAGGAGAATTTTCTGGGACAGTCAGCTCAGGTAAGCACTGATGAAGTTCAGAAATTTATTTCAGCTATGGGTTAGCTTCATCTGTTCCTTCAGAGTCTATTATTTTTTTTTTATTCCTTGTATAATTGTATCCTGGTTTTGCTCCTGAACCCTGAGACTTTCTTTTGTCTTACTATTCAACTAAGTAGCCTGGAAGGCTCTTAGAAGGACCCTTCTTAAATAAAGATGAATTTCTTTGCAGTTTGTGAAGATGCTAGTGGATGTTCTCTCCTTAAACACCACTTTTTGGTATTTTTATGAAAGTTTATAGCAACCCTGACCTTCAGTAGTTCTTCTCTAACTTCGTCAAGTTGGATGCTACAACTAAAAGCTTCTTTCTCTAAAGGTGTTCCTTTCTTTAGTGGCAGCTTAATAGGAGCTTTCAGCAGAGCTTGCTGTTATGAGCACATCTCCTTGGAGAGGTTCATTTTGGACAGACAAATCACAACAGCTACAGCTGAAATCTTTGCACTCTGGGTGATAGTTAATCTAAAAGGAGGCTTTTAATTTTTTTTTTTTTTTGAGATCTGTCCCTAAAAAGTGTGGTTCTAGTCACCCAGCAATACAGTCAAGATGCAAAGGTTGTGGTTTAATTAGGTTTTGGCTGTACTAACTCATCTGGGAGGTACCCAGCACTAATTCAAACAGGACAGGTCATGATTCTTCCCTGGTGGAAGCCTCGATGGCCTCCTGGTTGATGTTATTGTCCACCTGTTGAAGTGGCGTGGTACCAAACGCCTTGCACACCGCCTGGGTGCTGCTGGTGCTTTTAACTGCTGATGCATCCGCGCTCTGTGCAGGGTGGAGAGGGGGAGCAAAGGGGAAGGGCAGACTATTGCAATAGTGCTGTGAGGATTAGGTTTTTTATCTTGTCTTGAGAAGTTAAAAAAAAAGAATCAAACTAATATTATTTCTTGAAAACAGCCACTCGTCATTGCTTTGTTAGAATGCTTAGCAATATTTCCCAACATCTAAAAATAAAAGCCAGTCTAGGCCAACTTCGCTGTAGGGAGATTAAACCGTAACTGAAACTCAGACCAAGGTCCTGATCATATTTCTTTGGCAGCCTCGAGCCTGTAAGCAGAAAATAGACATCTCCTTACATGTCTACTTTTTCCCTCAATGTAGCACAGCAAGTAACTGCTGGGTATTTGTTTCCCTGAAAGAAATAGTTGTTCTGTTCCTGTGGTTTCTGCACCCCTGCAGCTACTTCTGTCTGAAAATTTCTCTTAAATGAAGTAATTTCAGCAGTGGCTAGGGTGATTGGAGTGTGTGCTGATACAAAAATGCATGAAACTGCCACTTTCACCTTTTTAAAAAAAATTGTATTATTATTACTACAGATTTTTTTTTTTTGGGGGGGGGTAAAAGGGAACTGGAGCAGATAGTGGCTGCGAAAGAGATTTGCTAAATTTTACAGTAGGTTTTCTAGATGAAATAAAAATTTCAGTCAGAATTGAAGACTCGCTAACCTTCATAGGATTTAGGCTTTTTGTATTGGCATGAATTACATGGTTGCTTTTTATATATTTATGAAGAAAAACTCATTCTTTCCCAAATTGACGTAGTTATGTAGCCTTACAGGAAACAGCCAAAAGGACAAGAAGTATTTCCTATTGAGACAGAGTTCCAGTTCGAGTAATAAATATAAAGACTGTTGGTTCATTAAGTTCATGGAAGTAACTCAGTGGAATTCCTATAATGAGAAAGTTTGCTTTCTACAGAACTTTAGGAAATATTTTTGGTTCATTAGAGATAACATCTGGTCAGCTCAAAGAAGTTTTTCTTACTTCAGAACTGTTTTTGTAGGAGACTCTTCACTAATGCAGACATTTCCACTGGCAACTGGTTCTAAACAGAGGATAATGGATTCATCTGTCAAGGGAAATGGTGTACATATTCCATCTCTTGCCCATCAAAGTTATAAGGATTTCATGTACACGTGAAAAGAAAGGAGTATATCGGAAGACTTCAGGCTTGTTTAATTCTTTCTCTCCTTTTTCAACTCCAGGCTTATGAGTTGTAATTTTAGCTTCTAACACTGATCCAGATTTTAGCAACTGGGTGTACAATTGGTTCTGCTAAAAATCGTATCAACCCTTCTGTTATACACACTATCTTTTTGATAACGTTGTTTTATTTATTCCCCTGTTTGTGCTAAAATGCCCAAGATAATGTAACTAGTCTTACACAGAATCTTGTCACATATTCCGCCTATGCCAGTTGCTGGAACATTTAGCTTGGTAATTGGAGAGATAGGTACATCAGATTCAATTTTAAATCTATTTCATCCATTGAGATTTAGCTTTCCATTCAGTGATCTTGTCTGTGACTTTAAAGATAGCTCACCTCAAGAATATAAAATTATCTGTCAATTAGATAGTTTTCACTGATCCTGAAGACTGGCATGCTATTGAAAAAAATAATTTTTTTCATGTATCTTATGCTTTGCTCTTTTTGCTGGGTGTTAGTTTCAGTAGCGGTTTGCTTTTGTCGTGGGACAGCTTTTTTTCCTTTTCTTTTTGTAGGATTTCTTTAGCCCAGCACAATTGTAATTCAGTCTTCTGCAGGTTTTCAGTGCTTCCTTAGATTTTTTTCATTTACTGTCATGGTATTGATACTATAGCAGAAAAGATTCCATTTTATATCTAAGCAGAGTCGTTTTATTAAGTAGAATAATTTATGTGTGTACATGTAACATACAGAGATAAACATTCGGGAGAAAATAATTAATATAGCAAAGTAACTCATTTAGAATGTAGGAAATGCCAGAATGAAGATTTTTGCATGGAGGTTTAATTGGCCTTTCCATCTATGTTATCTTCTTTAATTAGATGATCACTCTCTGTTTTTCACTTTCAGAGTCCCTGCGCAGGGCACACTGTGTTACTGGCTGTGCAGATACTCGCAGTGTTGTCATTATCATCCTTCAGACATGAAGGGGGATGCTGATATAAAAGTCAGGAGCTAAAGCTTTGTATGGGTCATGGATCCCATCCTCTGGGGGAATCAGATGGTTGCATTAGGAACAGAGGAGCTTGGTGGGGAGCTGGCATGCTGTCCGGGGAGCCTTACCTGTGGGTTGGGTGCACACGCTGGCACGCCTGTCCAAGGGAATGGCATCTATTTCACCTGCCTCGGCGTGTTTCAAGGTTGATGAAATGACGCTTGTCTCTAGAGAACAAGCAGCAAGCAACCTCGATGGAGAATTTCTAAGCAAGTTCGTGTTACCCTCATTTTAGAGGTATAGGAGTGAGTTGCTGAGACTTTAGATTGCAAATTTGGGGTACAGAAGTTGATAAGTCAGAGAACAGAGTTGTCTGGAGTAGGTGATTTTGCGTGCTTAAAGAACTGCTGTCCTTGTCTTCCAGTGTCATTGTGAATAGTCAGGAGTTCAACCAAACCTCTACCTCTCAAACTAAGCATGAGTTAATGCTTGCCTGTGATAACTTCGATCCATATACCTGCCTGGTGTTAAGTGGTACCTGTGTGCGATGAAGTCCAGCTTTCTAACGCAGCACTTGACTACACCGCAGAAGTCTGTGTGTAAGATAAAATAGTGTCAGTAATTTATTCTCCTTTGCATACATTTCTTAATATCTCGGGAAGAAGCACCATGTTTTTCCACCAAGAACTGTTTCTTATGTAGCAGAGGAATGTTGTGACTCTTGAACCCTTGTGAAATTCCAAAATCTGGAATAGACATTTGCTGTCTGTGGTAAATCTGTCATATCATCTCTTGTCTGCTGATATTCTTGACCTTGTCCTGACTCTGCTTTCTGCTCCCTTCCTGTGTTCTGTCAGCTTTGCTTTATGATTCCAGTCCCATCCTTTCCCTACTCCATCTGTTCCTTAAATTTACGTGAATATTTTTAAAATATATAGCCTCCTGGCTTTGCAACAAAACAGAATTGTTTAAATTCAATAGAAATGGTTAGGATTTTTCACTGTCATTTTCTGTTTTACTAAAATTTCTCAAAGCAAAATTCAGATGCCATTTTCCACTTCTAATCCATATTTATCAATTTTCATACTGTAGCTATTGTTTTGTGAGCTTTACAGTCTTAGCACATCGATATTCGATGCGCCTCTTTCTACTCTTTCAGAAGCTAACTTTCAAAAAATGCAACAATGAAAAAACACAAGAAGGATACGCTAGTATTATTTTGAAGAGTATCTTATTGACTTGTCCCTTTTAATATAGATGATAAACTGTTCTGTAATTCTGACGTTTACTAAATGATACCTGATGAGTAAGGCTGCCTGGAAAAATTGGTTTATCCTTAAGTCCATAATGAAACAGAAGATGTGTAATTTTGCTCCAGGGGTTTCAAACGTCTCTCATTCATGGCACATGCTGCATTGTAAAATAGTGTCTTGTAGGTATCTCTTTTCAGGGTTTTTGTTTCAGAACACCTGACATTCTCCCACTGAAAGAAAACAAGAAGAACCCCCTTTTAATGCAGTTCAGTCGAGGGTGAAAAAGCAAGCAGTCTTTTTTTTTGGTTTTTTTTTTTTTTCTTCCCAGAGTGGCTTTGATATCTGATATCTCAGACACAGTGGACTCACTATTCTGTTGTGAAGCATAAATACAGCAATCAACCTGAGATATTTTGGAATTATGCTTAGGTGTGTGAAAAGGATGAAATTTTCCTACACCTACTATTCTTAAATAAGCATGGAAATGGCAATGTTTCTAGGGTATGTGTAAGTTCACACTTGTGTAGTGTATGCTCCTTTCAATTAATATATAATAATAATTAATTTGAAGAAAGATTTTTGTCTTTAAATACATAATTAAAATGAGGCTCAAATATACCTGACTTCTGGCTCTTAAAAATATTCATTTTTGTGTTTCCCTAGTAGTTATTAGGACATAATGTGAAAACCAACAACTGTGTTAGATGCATAATTTTCCCGTACAGCGTGTGTGTGGAAGAACGTGAACACTGTATAATCCTGAACGAAAACACACTAATTGAAGTTTGTTTAATGAGAGCATAGAGGAAATAAAGAGCAAAAGTATGTGCTCTGTACTTCATTTATTATTAGGGAACAACCTAGAATTAGCAGAAATTCTTGCCTTCAGTCAGACTGAGAGTCCTTGAAGCCNTAGTTGCATGGTGTATCTGTTGCATCTACAAGGGAGAAGGAGTAAAAGCACTTGATGCTACTTTTTGTTTGTTTGGGGTTTTTGGTCTTCAGTATTTTTCTATCTACTTTGAGCTTGTGCCAATAGTACACAATAGGGTGTTACATGCTTGTCAGAGAAGCTACTGTACTAATTAGTGAAACTGTTCTAAGCAGGATTATCAAACTAGGACTCAGGACTCTTTCCTAACCAAATTGTTACTATAGCTACTGTTTTTTCATATTAACCAGAAAAATCAGGAATTATGTGCTTGGAGTGTGGATTAAATTTTGGTGAGATGAATCAGTCTGCTTCAGGGAGTTAATTGTCTTTTTGTGAGTAGCCTTTCAGTCTGTTTGAAGTATTTCAAATCGTTTTCTTCCCTTTAGAAATACGTTTTGCAGCTGAATTGTGTTATACAGAAGTGAGTCAATTTATGTAAATGACTATTCTGCATGGTGGAGATAAAAATAAATATATAAATAAATTAACAGTTTCAGACATCTGTGACAATTTCTAAATGAAACAATGGGACTAGTTAAACTGGAAAAATTGAAAAAGGTAATACGCACTCACCTTTTAACTCTTTAGGTTTAAATGTAAACTGCTACTTCAAAAGGCAGGCGTAAATTTCACACCTTCACAGTTTTAAATCATCTTTGTGCTTTTAAGCATGTCACTTGTTTGAGTTAATTAGTTTGATTTCTTAATTTCTATTTAAATAAACACAACTGAACAGTAGAATATTATTCCTGAGCAATCCATACCAGTGGAAACTACTTTACCATGAGTATGTTGTAATGAAAGTTTGGCACCTTACCCAAAACTTGGGTGGTTTTGTTTAAAAAGTTCCATCTTTTTCCTCTTCAATACAGAGCAGAGGTCATTAGTTCAGGCAGAATGTTGTACAAGCAAAACCCTTGTGCTGTGACATTTCACTCGTCAAGATAGAGTCACCTCAAGACCATCTCTGTGTAGTATGATGTGAGCCTGTCCTAAAGATGGAGGTATGTTGCACCTAAGCATCCAAGTCCTTTAGGACTTTAGCTTTTATCCTTTTTCTTGGGAGTTGCCCCATCCACTAGTTCTTCATCAGTCTTTCTGCTGCTGCTTTTTAATTAGCAGGAACTTTCCCTTTCTAATTTCAATTAGAAATGCTCTTTCAATTATGAGTGAGGTGGACAACTAGAACCCACAGCAGCTTCTGTTTTCTGGGCATAGGTAGGTATGATTTCCTCACATACGCACAGATCTGGTCCAGAATATGTCTAATAGTGCTGTTAGTAGATTAATTTTTCTTGTTTTCCACCGTATTTTCTCTTAAGCCAGAAAATAAGATCTCAAGAGAAGCTTTCTCCACAGAGAATATCTTGTTCAACAAATTGCTGTCTGCCTTTAATCCTACAACGTGTAATTGAAAACCAAAAAAGTGATCAATAAGTTCTCAATAGGTTCAGGAAAATACAATAGGATTACTTTTCTTCTTTCCCTCCTGAATTTAATTCAAATTGTTTCAATACCTTCCCTCTGAAATGAAAATATCTTTTGGAGTAGTTCAGTTTTCAGGCCTGATATGGAGGTAAAAGCATCTTAAGGTAGAAGATTGCATAACCAAAAAGCTGTATTTCAAGATCTCTATTTATTATCTGTCAAGTGTAGAATAAGCAGTACTGATGTCATTGTTGATTCTGGCTTACAGGCATCTGTATATTTTGTTGTTAATTCAATGTAAGATTTAATTTTTTCTTTTTAAATTCAAAGCAAGAATAAAATTTGACTTCCATTCTCACCCCTGCTACCCATTGTTTCCTGTTCATTATCTTTTCCTTTTGCAATGTACATTAATGTAATAAAATGGGTAAAGATTTTACAGGGTCCATAAATCGTGCTTTTTTGCTTATTTCCATTCCTTTCTCTTTTCCATGCAAACTCATTTTCGCTTTTATTATGTGTATTTTTTGATTAAAAAAACTCCACATAAATGTAAAAGCGCAATTAAAAATTCCGTAGAGTTGAGTTTTAATCAAATATTTTTATATTTTTTCTTAATAGTCAGCTGCTTGTAAGGCTTTCTTTCAATTAACTCTGAGGAGGAAAATTTTAAATTATTTTTAGTACAAAGGAAATTTTTCAGGCACACAAACTCCTTCCTTATCCATGATAGTACTTATGGCTCACTTTTTCCTGAGTCACTAAGCAGCCTGCCTAATCTCTTTTATTTTATTAAACCAGGTTTCTTGTTTTATCTTGTTATTTTTGACCATTAATATAATATACTGCATTCTTTATTTTGTTTTAGCAGTATTTGCAGTTTAACAAAAGCAACAGATTGGCTGGCTTCTGTAACCAGAGGGTTTGTTCATGCTAAAATGAAGGGTTACCTTCTGACTATGTGTGCAAAGTGGTTTAAATTGATTATTCCAATTATTGAAGGAGAAAGGACCAATTGCCCCTTTCTGTAACCCTGAGCACTACTTAAACGTGCAAAGTTACTCCAAGGAGTCTAGACGTAGCATAGTGAAGATTTCCAAAAAAGCCGTTTATCTAGCTGCATCATCTCTCCACACCATGAATAGCAATGAAAATTAACCACGCTTTATTTTCCATCAAGTAATTAACACTGCAAAGTGACTACAAAACTGTACCACACTCTTAAGAGGAATAACAAGTTTTTTCCTGTCCTTCCGACCTTCCTTCTGTCCTTCCTTCCTATGAAGAAACAACACAGAAGTGATAGTCCACCAAAGATTTAGTGGATTTAGTGAGAGCTACGTCTCCCTTGTATTTTTCATTGCAGTTCATGAAATATGATTAGTAGTGGAAACCGTCATCTTATATCTTAGACACTAATGAGAACAGGTCTGAGCTCATGACAGTTACTGTTTATCCTTTTGCATCTTGTTTCAAATTGCTGGGCAAGGAGATGAGAGAGGTCTCAATGGGCATAAATCAGCAGTTCCCAAAGGGCAATCCCATGGCAGTCCAGCCATCACCTCTGGCAACTCATGGCAGGAGCCCGGCAGGAGTGAGCAGCCCTGGCGAGCCCATGGGCAGCACAGGCTCTCTGGCAGGCTAACACCTAGTCAAGAGATGTTTGTCCAGCTGTGCTGAGCAGATTCAGGTTAGCTTGTGGAGATCTGAAAATTTTAATTCAGCTAAAAATGTGTGTCTGCCTGTGAAATGCGAAATTTTTAAGCATTTTGACAAAATAATAAAAGAATACATTTTAGAAATGTTGCTTGGGAGGATTTATCTTCATAGTTAATGAGATCTTTCTTTCTTTCTACTTCTGTTTTTTAAGATAATGTTAGATATAAATAGTGAAAATGATGAAAGGGCACGTGAAAAGATGTTGTGGTGTAACTGTCTTTCCTGTTATAAGATTCCGAAGTTGCGTGACTTTCACTAGGAGCAAGCAAGCATGCCTTCGGATGTTTGTATTACTCTTTCCTGTTTGCTTTTGTTTTCATTCCTCCACTTAAGCTTTGAGTATTATCAATGAATGATGGTAAATGCAAGCTTTCCACCACCCTGTTCCTACATTCCATTTACTCCCTTGACAGCTCTTCTGTTTTAAAAAACAAAACACACTTTGTTTCCAAAGAGAGATCTTTGCATCGCTTACCCTTCTCCAAAAACTGGTGTTCACTAGCGCTGGTAGGAACTGAACCACATTTTTTATACTTCTGCAGAATGTGATGCAAATGATGCTTACTACTACTAAGAGCTATACTTACTTTGCATTGGTTCTATCAATAACGGTGTGAAAATAACAGTGTAAAGCCGTAAATGGTGGCCTAATAATTATATGCTACCATCTAGTTTATGGGTTTTATGGAAACTGCAGTTAGAATGTTATGAAGAATTATACAGATCTTTAATTGCACAATCTTTTAAATTATGCAGTCTATGAACACAGTTTTTTCCAGTGCCTCGTACTACGGCAGTTAATTTTATATCCCCATAGTGCTGGAAACCAAAGAGATTCTTCTAACAAGTCTCTTGAAATATGTTTTGGTATCAGCCAAGTTCTAAGGTTTTCTGTTTTGTTTTGCTTTTTTTTTCCTTGAATGTTTCTTTCATAACTAAGTTTTGAAAATAGTTACGTGCAAAATTACCCTGAGTTTTAACTTTCAAACAAATCTAAGCTTCTTACTGGCAAGAAATGACATGAACTTTGTGGAGAGAGTGAGTGAGCAAGCAAGTAGTTACTTAGTAGGTACCATCCAATGATATATACTGGGTTGTGAGGTTGGATTTATTTTTTGTGCTGGGAGTTCCAGTGCATTTGGAGAATGAGCAAAACATCAACCCTCTCCACTGACTTTTACAATGGCAGAAGAAAGTGGTGTCAGTGTAAGCCAGCTGTGGTGTGGAGGAATTGTACTACCATCATTGGGAAGGTTTCTGCTGTGAGATATCATTATCTGGTCTATAATGACACACATGAAAAAAATCCAAGAGGTTTTTTTCTCCAGATACTTAGATGACAAGTGTTTGTAGCTCACAGTTTAACTAACGTGGACTTTGGTTTAAAGAGAGGAAAAAGTTTATCATTTCTGATACCTGTTTTCAGCTAAGAAATGTGTTTAAGAGGAAAAACTTGTATTTGTTTGCCTTTCTGGAAATGTGATTTGTGCTTGCTTTGCTATGGATTTCATGGCTAGTCAATTCTGCAGAGACAGTTCCCATCAAAACATAGAAAGGGACAAAGAGGACTTGGATTCAGTCTAGGGCTGAGCTCATGCACCTTTATGGGAAAGAAAATGTCCTTTAATAGGGAAAATCTACATTACATTAAAAGTAGATTCTGCTGTGCTGACTGGGTGAATTTTTATGGTAGGTTGGGGTTAGGGATAGGGTTAGAGTTGACATATATATTTTTAGATACAATACAAATATTTTTCACATCTAAGAAGAGGCTGGAAAACATTATATTTCCAGTGTGTGTCAGTGAGAAGTGAAAGGGGAAGGGCACAAGGACTGGAGATAGTTTATATACGTTTTTTTGAAACTTGCCAAGAAAATGTGATTAGATTACATGAATTCTCTTAAGAATCCATTCCTCTTTCTCTCCCACCTTATCAATTATGCATACAAGTGCCTGCAGCATGTATACTTTTTATACTGAGAAAAGTGACCTGGAGGATATCTACATTTTCCTTGGGAAAATAAGCTAAAACCAGGCAAGTCTAGTTTACCTCAGGTTGTTTTTATACTTTCCTGAGATTGGATGATGATTTAATCAGTTGTAGGTGATGGGCAAGAGAAGTCACTAAAAATAAACTCAAGCTTGAAGGAATGCAATGACAAGCAGAAAAAAAAAATAAAAAGGTTGCAAAGTAATGCTATAATGATGCTTAAATTGACTGTTTTCTGCTTTAGCAGCTATGGCCAGCCTTTCTCCAACACACATTTTCAATCACAGTCCACAGAGGAAGAAGGAAAATCCTTTTACTTGCGTTCTGAATTCATTGAACTGTAATCTCAGAATAATATATACACATCTCAGTGTATGTTTGTGTGGGTAAAAAAAAAAAAAATCTTTGCTGGAATATCACTACTGTGTTGTTTCTTCATTGTAGAAAGAGGGACTAAGATTTTTTTAAAAGCTGAGGTTAAAATAATACCTTTGAGTGAAAAACAACAGATGTCTGATTATTCCATGAGAACCTTATTGTCATTCATTCGAACTCTCTTCTTGATGTAATTTAATATAAATAATTCAGAATAAGTAAAAGAGAGTATGAAAAATGTCATTTGACAGATAAAAATTTATAAAGTAGTTGAAAGAGGTGTCAGGATTTTACTAGCAGAATTAAATGTTTACTGTAAGTATACGGATGTATCATCTGAAGAGAAAAACACATTGATGTGTTTGAAACAAATTTTATGTTTCAGCGTAAACACACAACTCACCTTCCCAGTCATAAACAGGAATATATAACAATTGTGTTCTAAGATGCTGAGTTAATACTGTGTTGTACATGAATGAAGAAGTCTTACTGCCTTCAAGGAATCCTATTAAATTTAAGTGACTTTTTGTAGGCAATGAGGCAACATCCATTAGAGCATCAGAGAAAAGTTTGGATCAGAAACCAGGTAAATTGACAAATCTGCTAATGAATATTGAGGAATATTGAAAGTGCTAGAAATGAGACTGTAAGACAAAAGGAAGCAAAAGTAATAATATTCTAGAGAAATAGCTTATTTTACATTATTAGTTTAAAGGAAATTAAATTATTGATGGGAATTAAAGGTGTTAATCTTCAATTAAAGTTTAATTTATTCATGCCTTTGAAAGTATAATCAATGGTTAATGGGTAACAGTTTTCATAAGGACATTAGTAACTAATGGTGTAACTGGTATGTATGGAAGATTTGAGGTGAATCTAGCAAGAAACTTTAGCATCTATAATTTCCCATTGTTTTCAGAATTCTTTCAAGGGAAGTGTTACATGCTTGCATAGAGTGAATTTTTGTCAGTCACATTTTAAAATAATGAAAAAGTTGGTTCACTGAACTAGACATAGGCTTGGCTTACAACACCGTGAGATTCGTATTGAGAGATAGGCTAAAGTTAAATTATACTTTCTGACTTCATTGATAATGTCTGCGGTTATTTATGTTGGTTGTTAAAGTGTTTACATTGATTTATATATTTCACTTCTTTGAACAACCTGGTTTATGCCCTTTTTTTTCTCAGTGAGATACTGAAATACCTCTTGAAGAGTTGAAGGCTACTTTCATTTTTCTGCTTTTATATTCCCCTGCAAAAGACAGTAATTTAAATCCCAGTATTATAAATTCTGACACTCTTTCTGTGGCTATTGTTGTTTCTCTTAAGTCTTCCAGACTGTTTGCTAGAAAATAGTACTGTATGCTTCCTAATAAGTCTGTTACCTAGATCCACTTGGATCTAGGGAGAAAGTGGGTGAACGATTGGGTGTGGACTTTAGGGACCAATCTTGGTCTGGGGACTTTGTCTGCCGTGATTTGAGTACCCAAGTCTTTTCGTGAGCCTTATTACTTCTGTACCTCTTGTTTGGGAAAGAGGAATAACAGCATTTCCATAGCTCTCAGGATGAATAAATAACTAATGGGTGTTCTTACACTGTCTTACAAACAGCTTCCTACATGTTACCTTGACATAACAGTGGAAAGTAAGGATAGGGTAAATTCCATGTTTTTGCCAGTAAGGCTTTTCAAATACTGATCCTTCTAAATCATTTTGTCGGCTGAGCTCAGCTGCTGAGGTCAGACTGATTGTAATAACCTTGTTTTATAGCCTGTCCTGTGTGACAGCCTGTGTCCTATATGCTCTCCTGTCCCATTGCTCTGAGCAGCCCAAACTCAGAGGCGATACGTGAGCTATTCCCCAAACGAGGTCTGTGAGAGGATAGAGTGTTCTGCTTGCTTTCTACATCATCACCTTTGAAGAGGCAGAGTTTCTGCACACTGCATCCTGCTCTCTGGGACAGACACTCCTGTTGACCGTAGACTACACTAGAATACTTCTCTTTTTTGTGTATATCTTAAGCAGGTTAGAAAAGCAAATATTATTTTGAAGTTCACAAAACATTTCCAATGTGAAACAGCAGTCAAGCTATTTTTGAGATATGGATGTTCCTGAATGTGCCATATTAAGTTTCCTTTAATGAAGTTTGATTTAAATAGATGTGTAGCTTAACTGATATCAATTTTGATTTATTTATTTATTTATTTATCTTTTAGCTCAGGCCTAAGTTGTACAGCTTAAAACTTTCCAAAAGGGGAAACGATTCCCTTTAATTTAGAAAAGATGTTAATTGCACTGAAATACATGATACAGGATATAAAAATCTTGAAAGAAAACAGAAAAAATTTCCATGTAGTGCCTGAAAAAAATTATTAATGCAGGGTTCCATTTTTCTAGTTCTTCCTTCACTAAAAAGGAATAAAACGTGTTAGAACTCTTCAACGCACTTTGCAGCTTCAATAGATGGAGTTGAATAGGTTTCTTTTCACCTGGATTATCACTGCATGGGTATTGAAATCATGTTCCTTGTGAACTGAAATTTCATCTTTGTTAACAAAGGGCATGGCAGAGCTTTTTAGAAGTTAGCCTCTTCCTATCTTATAATTGGCTCTAACAGTTTAATGCTGAGATTACACTATTTTGTCAGTTGTTGGTTAAAACAAATATTTGAAATTAGCTATAACTTAAGAACATGACAGCTATTCATTAGTATTTTATCTCTCCTTTTAGTGATACCCTAAAAATGAATGCTTAAGGACATGAGAGTGCTTGTTTAGTATTGCTTTTAAGATATTTCTTGTATCAGACAAGTCCCTAGCCCTGAATAATGATTCTACCATAAAGCGGCATAGCTTTCATTAATTTCAAAAGTCTAGTTCCAACTATTGTCAGCCTCTATGCCACCAGACTGTAGCTTCCTAGGAAGATTGACTAAGAGTGGCTGGAAATGTGTAAGAGTCACAGGGGTATGCACATCATTCTTAATCGCAAAGAAACAGATCATAAACTTTCCTGAGAAGGAGTTGAAAAGAACATGGTAAGAACTAGTAAGAGGGCAAGTCCAAAAGCTGAAGGCTAATGAAAAAAAATAAAGTTGAGTTTTCTTACTTATGTGGACAACTTTGCTATATGTACTGTTGGTATACTAGGCAAATATACATTAGTGAGTTGGCATCTTTTACTGTAAAATCAATGGCTAAAGAAATGGAACAGTTGTTATTAAACGTGATTTCTGTTTAGATTTGTATTAGACCGATGTTTTGTATTCTCCAAAACCTTCCAGTCTATTTGGTATTGATTTTTCTGTTTCTTGGTATCTTATACTGTATTCATTTGATGCTAGATCAGTCTTGGACCGTAAAAGATGAGGATGGAGCAAATTTGGTCAAAGTAAAACCTGAAGTATCGAGGCATGTACAAGATTTGTACATTGAAAGTATTTTGCAGCAAGTGGGAGAACACCAGGAGGAAATTGGATCTGCCAGACAAAGCGTATTCCTTGTTCAGTATTTGACCTGTAAATTTTTGCAGCTCAGATTATAATGCTAAGCATGAAATGATGATTAGAAGAAGTGACAGAATATGGCTGACAGCCTTTTAGAAAGTTTGATTTTCTGCGAACATTTGATGAGCACAGGTTCGGCATGACGTTTGTGTCCCAGAAAAGTGGCACGGCATCCCATAAAATACAGTTAAACTTATTGCTTGATTACATCTCAAATTGTCTGATAGAATCAAAGCTAAAAGATCAAACTTGCTTATTCTGTGTGTAGCAGCTAGGAGAGCTAAGATTGTAAGCCCATGATTTATTACATCTCTTCATCAGTAAGGTTACATACAGGTTTTTCAGAATTAATCGAAAACCTTCACCTCGGATTTTGTGACAATGCGAAGCGGAACATTGATTAAATAGGTATGTTTTAAGTAAGTTACTTGATATCCTCTCTCCAGTCTTATTTCCAATGAAATTCAGCACTTTTACCTTCTGACTATCGAAACTCTTCAGAGAAGGCAGCACTTCTTTGGTAGCAATCAGGGGCCTGAACAGCATGGCATCGCTTCCCTGGTTTGATAGGTTCTCAGATTAAAAGATAGCTGATTTTTTTTTTCTGGGTTGTCTCCAATTAGAATATGTCTGAAAAGTAGTTTAGAATAAAATCTTCAAACAGAGGTCCAGGCTACAGTCAGCAAAATTATTTTGAAGGGTAGCAGCGTGACTTGAAGGATGGGCACAAACTGCAGAGATTTGAAAGGACCGTGAAAGGTCACAGTAGGGAGAAGGGGCTCCGAGGTGAAAAAGACAGAACAAAAGGATGACCTGAGGAGGCGAAGAGGACAATAACTCTGCAGAATGTAATACATTGTGAAAATTGAATCCGTAAAAGATGGAAAGCAACACTGAAATAATAGAGGTGTACTACTACCTGTGCACTACAAAGTCTGATGAAAAAGTAAAGGGGAACTTCTTTCAAAAAGGCTATTCAAAGACAAAGTGAGGGTATGGAGAAAATTTCTGTAGATCATGATCAGAAAGGTTAGAAAACGTGGGAGGGAAAAATAAAAGGGAATTCTGTGAAGTAATATAATTGACAAGGTTGACAGCCTCCTTACCAAACTGAAGAAGATAATGAGCATGTGGAGTTACGTATTTTTAAATCTGTTGAACAAATGTAGTACTTGAGAAGGCAAAACATATTAGTGAGCTTATTTGCAATGCCACAGGCCGTGGAGAATTTTGGAAGGGAAACTAAGCAGGAAAAATAAAGCAAAAGATGTTTGCTTTGTAAGAGCATAGCTCTTACAAAGGAGTTATGTGTCTGAATTTTAAAATTCTGAAAAATAGTCATTCCAAGTACTTGCATAGAATGTTCTCGTACAAATGGGGGATTAGACACATAGAATCCACTAATGTGATGAATATAAATTACATTTTATTTTTTTTAACACTAAAGTAAGAATTACCATTAAGAACTCGGACTTTTTTGTCTGTGACTTTGTCCAGTGATAGTCTTAAATATTAAAACTTGTTATGATCTTATTTGTTGAAGGCAGTAGACATTAGTGTGTGTCATGTCATACAGAAAGATATAGGATATTTCCTCTTTTGGTATCAATCCCAATCCACTGAGGCCAGTTAAACAGCATCTGCTAATTTTGATGCATCTGGTGAGAGTGTAAAAATGGAGCCTGGCTCTTTTTAGTGGTGCCCAGTGAGAGGACAAGAGGCAACGGGCACAACCTGAAATAGAGGGGCCTCTGTGTGATCCATACACGGACACTGGGGGTGCCACTGGGATTTGTTTACATATACAAGTGGTGTAGTGTGTATAATTTTTTTACTAGCATTAACCTATCAAAATGCATCAGCAAAGACCTGTGTTTCTAGGAGGGTTAACTTTGTGAACTGTTGATAAGGGAACATGTGATTTTCTGTTCAGTGAATGAAGATAGAATTTAGTATCCAAAATGTGTTTATACCAGTGGAATCTGTTCTGTCAATCTTGTAACAGTTGAATGTATTTGGAATTAAATGAAATTGCAGTGGTGGCATGATATTATATATAGTTTTTTCATTTTCAGGACTTGTAAGTTGACCTATGCCCCTTTTAACATCATCACCTTTGAAATCACTGTGGAATCTAAATACACAGCTAAGGATACATATTTGTTTAAGCGTTTTTCAATCAAAGGTGATCTCTCAGACTGACATATTATGTGATGATAAAGTACATTCACTCTTGACCTTTTTACTTGATTTTTTTCTTCCTTACAAGGTGCCTAAACTTAGAACTGCTCTTAAAAATTACTCGCTGACTTCATCTTCTTATAGCTAATACCAGAAAACAGTCAAATTCTTCTTTGAGCCTTCTTAGTTCAATTTTCACTCATTTTTCCTACTTTAGCTTGTGTTTCTATCCACATCCCTAGAGAACCTGATTTTGAAGGAAAATTTTCTTCATCTCTAGACTCTGAATACCGTGAATCTCAATCATATTGCTGTTGATGGTTTAGCCTTCTTAATGGTTATAAATATTTAACAGTGGGTGCCATTAGACTAATTAGTGGTATATGCTCTAATAATTTTGCATGTGTACTCTTACAAAGGTTTCCTGTTTAATAATTGACACTTAGAATTTGTTTGTGTTTTTTTTTTTTAAAAAAAAAACCTCTTCTACAAATAGCTTCTTGCTGTTTTACTAACTCTCAGCTGGGCTGTCTACCAGTACAAGAGCAAGATTTGAAAGAGACATCTTTCAGTGTAGACTCCATCTTTTTCAGTAGCCAGCTGAAAGTATAGAAATATGTCTGCAAACTATGTCTGAGAGTTTTGCAGTTAGTAGACTGTTATTTGTCAGCCATTGACACTGCTGAATACAGGCATACAGTGAAACTTTTTGCTGATACATAGGATTTTTAAGGATATTATTATATTATGTAATGAAGCAGATGTTGATATAAAAGCTTTGATACAAAGCTAGGAAAAACTGACTAGAAGTAGGATGATTTAATCATCTTGTCAAATAGACGCGTCCTGATAAGGTTTTTTATGTGTTTACATGTTTTCTATGTGTTTCACTGTGTTTCCACGCAGCAAGTGTGAAGCTAAGAGGAACTGATCACTAATTAGTGGAATTAGTGTGTAGGCAGCATAGCATTAACACTATGAACGATGGTCATCTCCCTTTCCCCATCAAGATCCATCTGTCAGGGTCTTGTTTGAAGCCCTTTGCTTTTTTTAAGCTATTCAGTGCTTTCATTCTGTTTTGTGAATAGAATAAGCTTGTTCTCGGCCTGCCTTTTTTTATATGCAATATCTGCGTGACACAAATGCTGCTCAGAAAGTAGTCAGCTGTTTGTTCCTCCATGTTTGGCTTTCAGAATCATTGCTGACCTTTTATAACTGAATTCAAGCAGTTCTTTGCATAGCCTGCTTCACAAAGTCCTAGCACCTTACCTCTGTTTGGTGAGATAAAACAAGCAAACATGATTTTCGCTGTTACGAGTCGGCAAAAGCCAGCTGGGATTCTCAGAGCAACCATGTGGGAGAGGTGGGAGATCTGCAGGGTTGTAATGGGAGAGCAGGCAGAGTCTGTGGTCAGAAGTGATGATAATATATCACATTATAGGCATTTTGGAGAGATCCAGGATACCTCTTGAATTTTGTGTGTGAATTTTTGGTGCATAAGTTTTCATTTTGTCTTTTTGAAGATTTCACGCTTTTAAGAATCCCTGTGGTGATGGTGAATTTTGCATGCCTTCCTTATCTTTGTTCCCTAAAAATGCATTTAAATAAGACATGAAGACCTTATGAAATCAGAGCTGCAAGTGTCATTACAGTGTGGCTTTCTCAGGTGGTAATTTCAGTTATCACCGAATTTTGGTGAGAGAGGAAGTAATCAAAAGTTATAAGTGTTGGGTACCCTATAACTTTCTATCAAAAGGATGAAGACCTTGTGCTCGAGAGAGAGCCTTCTTGGGAAGAGGCTGCAATGGTCGTATGAGCTTCCACATAAAACAGGGGCAGTTTGTAGGCTTTTCTTATTCTGTTCAATTTTACCACCCTATTTCAATGTGTGCAGTGAATTAAAGACTAGGAAAATGAAAAAGAAAATAAACAATACTCTGCTCAAACCCATCTGTGAAAGCATCTTCTCAAGCTAGCAAACTTACTTCAGTCTTCTTTAGGAATGTAAAAGTTAAAAAAAAAACCCCACTAACAAAAAGTTAAGCCTTGAGAATAAGTAGGCATTTTAAATGGAGAAACGATCCCCTTCTTTTTCCTATGGACTTCTCTTTTTTAGAATACTTCTGTCAGTAGTTCAGAATTGTTCTGTGAATATTATGCTTGCATATTTGTGAACCCCAGAGCCATTCAGTGAGTAGTATGAGTGTATTTGGGTGACAATTAAAAAAAAAAAGAAACAGGGAAAAATAGTGAACCTACCACCAAGTAAATGAAAGTAAAATACAAGTCGTCTTTTATTACCGGGACTGATAAAGCATGAAAAAGAAAGAATCCATTGTGAGATGCAGATCTCATGCTCAGTTTTCAGGGCTGACAAATGAAAAAATTCTTAACAGATACCAAACAAAAGCATGTATTTTTTTTTTCAAATTCTTAACATGCTGACTAGATTACTAGTCACCGTACACTCTCAAATCATGATCAGAGTTTAATATAGATTTTGTATAATTTTTATCCAGTATTTTTCCTCTTTAGTTTTACCAGAAAATCCCCGACCTCAAAATTGTGACAAAACCACGTAAGATTAAAACAATAAAATTTATATAGAGGTGGCAAAGAACATTTTTTTTAATTATGCTTCTACAAGTAGGTGAGATCAAAACCAAGCTGAAGAAAGAAAAAAGGGAGAAAAACAAACCAAAAAGACATAGCAAAAAGTTACAAATTTCAAAAGCATCTACTTTTTACAGGACAACTTAATCCTAGTTTCAAAGCCCTTAAGACGCCGAAACCACAAGGATTTTCAATATCACTTAGGGCTCAGTTACACAGAGAAGTTGCTTCAGGGCCTTATGTTACTAAGCCTCAGCTACTATGCAGTAATTGCCTTCACTTTGCAATAATTGTGATTTAGTCCGTAGCAAATGCACGTTCTCAGATAATTCGGCGCACAATTAGAACGCCAAGGGGACTTCCCACACAATGCAGGCAACAATTGCCAAAATCTGTGGTATCCAGCAACTTCTCTGCATGGCTTGTTCATATATACCGAGTGTATTTCTAAAGAATTTCCAGTTCAGAAGTGCAAATAGGTACCAGATAGAACTTTTTAAAGCCAGACCCATAAATACTCTTTATAGTGCTGATGCATAAGTGTCTTTAATTGCTTTTTGAAAGCAAGATTGGAAATCAGATAGATTTATTTATTTCAAAATTCATTAGTGTTTCCTTTTAACCCCAATGTTTTACTCAGTATATGGGAAAAGGAAGAAATCCTTATTCAAGAATACAAATACTGTGCAAAGTTGCATTTGTATTTAATGTGGAAGATATGTTTTCTTACAGTTTCACATAGGTTGTTTAAATCTATATTATTAAAGACAGTCTTGATAAAAGTTTTGAAGAACGAATCTACAAGCTTTCCAAAAATTCATTGAATTTAGTTGCCCCATTGTATAAGTTAGAGGAAAAAAAAGCATAAAAAGAACCTAAGCTTAGACTACATCGGGGGAAAATAAAAAATCTCAAAACCCTCTTTTTTTTCCATATGGCTTTCAGCAGGTTTTTAGGGTGAGGCTTTTTTTTTTTAAAGCTAAACGGTGAACATTGAAGGTTCTATAATGATTGCTTTAAAGATTAATGCTCCAATACATATGTTTGATTTTGAAAAATAATGCTAATGCTGAAATGGGAAGCTCAAGAATAATCAAAAACTTTGGGAAGCCAACGACATTGAAATAGATTGTCCTGTTCCAATATAGGAAATTTATAAATATCTTTTATTGTGTCATTTTCTGTGGTTAATGTTTTCAATGTATAGTAGTTATTTCACATAAGAAATGTTTCAATTGTATTTTCTGTATTCTGATTTTTTTGCATTTATGCCATTTCCAGTTTCCATGTTCACTCTGATTTAATGTCTGAGAAATCACATCAGTGAACACAAGGAATAGCGATGTGGTGTAATATCCTTTCTCATTCTAGTTCTGATCCGTGAGTAATGGTAAAAATATATTCCAGAAAGGCATGTAATAATCAAATAATCAGGATAAAAGTCTTAAAGCACCCATCTTCATGCATGAGAAATGGTTTCTGGGCATGGAGTTTGTACATTTTGACGTGTCAGTATCAGTCAGGGGAGTGAAATGAGAGGTTTGGGTTCAGTTTGCACGTTATTGCCCAGGACAGTTTGAGGTGTTTTGCATGGGCTGGGTTCCCAGTGTCCCCCCGGCCACAGCAGAAGAGTCAAGGCAGAATTAAACCTCATCCTCATGCAAGTCAGTGAAAAAAAATTTTAGGTCATCTGTTCCTTACATTTATTTATATAAGGAGTTAGAAAGTCAAAGTATGTCTTTAAATCTGCATTGAAGCTCCAGCAGGTGTGAGTTGCAGGAGCAGCTTTCCGAGTGCTTTCCCGGCTGGTTATGGGGTGTCAGCTCTAACAGTGCTGGCCCTTGCAGGCTCCATCCGTGCCTGACCCGAGCCTTTGTGTCAACTAGGATTAGATTAATTGCGGTTTCTAGAGAAAAGCAAGGGCTGTAAATACAGAACATTTAATGAGTTCATGTGGTGATGTGACAGGGAAGCTGGGGTGAACCCACGTGTGTTTTGGTGCGTGTCTGTGTGACAGTAATTGATGTCCTGTCATAGCTGTCAGCTACCTCTCAGTTTAAGCATATGGCATATGCCTGAGCTAACAGCAAGGCGATACGTCATTGTCAGCGTTTGGGTGTGTCTTTTCTCAGCACATGGGGTACCTGATGAGACACCAACATCAAATTGCCATAGGCTTGCGAACAGATTCTCGTCTTGATTAATGACACTAATTGAAGTTAAAGTCTGTGTGCACATCAAGGGCAGAACAGAACCTTCCTAATCTGTCTGTTTCTACACTGCTGACACCCATTCTTCATGGAGAAGTTCCAGTGAGCACAGGCTTATAAATGTTTAAGGTTCCTGCTTTCTTGACATAGGGTGCTTAATAAATCCCACCATCATAACAGTTTTGATGGGGATTATTTGTGCTCTACTTTTGTTTAAAAGAAAAAAACAACACTCTAGTATTTTGTATTTTGAATTCTTCTAAGCGATTCTTAAAAAAAAAAGCTTCATAATGGTATTAGAATGGCGTCTTGCCTACTGCCTGGTTATGTTGAAACTCAAAGTTTGGACCACAGTTATCAACACACTTGACAGTAAGAACAGGTCAAGTTTTCTGTTCTGTTACATTTGTGGGTGTTTTACTGATTTTCTGGTTATTGATGGAGAAAGTGAAAGTCTCTTATTGATGCTCGGCTATGACTGGAAACATAGAACAAATACAGTGATTGTTCTATTTTGCTTCTAAACTTGGCATCAGCATTGCAGCCCTAAAATAAAGTTTTGGGAATTTGTAATTGCTGAAGAGAAGTGAGGTCTTGTCAGGTCAAAATTGATGAACTTTTTATTGTTCTAACTTATGCTGCTTAAGCTAAATAAACCACTAACAATCAACTGTAATTTAAAAGGAAAAAAATGAATAGCTGATTATGGCTGGATAGCTTGAAATCTTAGCTATTGTACAGTTCATATCTTCTTTACAAACTTTCTTTTTTAGTGTGGTGAGTACTTGTCCTGGTTTCAGCTGCGACAGACTTCACTTTATAGTAGCTAGTGTGAGGCTGAGTGAGGAGAAGCTGATCACACACTGATGTTTATAGTTGCTGCTCAGACAGTCAAGGACTTTCCAGCTTCTCTGCTGTGCCAGTGTCTGCAGGGGCAGGAGAAGCTGGGAGGGTGCACAGCCCCAGTTACTAGCCTAGGATTCGACCTTAGGTTTAGGACTGAGACCCAAACTGGCCAGTGGTCTATGCCATATCATGCACATTGTGCCTGATATATAGATGAGGCTCTGTCCGAAGTGCTTTTGCGCAGCACCACCTTCCCAGTTTGAGTCTGGGAGCTGCAGGTACTGACTGTGGTTTGCGCTGACAGTGCTGCTGTACGTGCTTGTGTACTCTTGAGCACCATTTGGTGTGACACAGGATGTAGGTGGTGGTCCTGTTCCTAGATAACAAGTGGATTCAGGTCACTTTTTACATATTTCTGGGCAGAATGCAATCTTAATTTTGTTTTGGTTCCCACTGCACTTCTTCAGTAAAATTATGATATTAACCTACCAGTAGTTATTTTATTCTATTAATATGTCAGTATGCTTCTAATTAGCAATAATGTGCTTGACTTCATGATTTCAGATTGAGTTGCAGTACTGCAATTTAGAAGCAGGAGACAAATCAAAAAAACCCATAACCTCAAAGTAATTGCTTTTTGTGCTCCAGTAAAAAGTAAATAAAACTTGAGTCACCTGTAAAGCAATTTTTGGCTAGAACTGTATCTGTGACTGTGTTTGTAAAGTCTTGGGGACTCCGTAGTATTGGATTCTGGCCTGAGCATTGCCAGAGTGTTGCATGTGCGACGGATTGGTCATTTTTTCTCTTTTCTCGCTACTGAGGTGGAAAATACTGACCTCTTTTGTAGATCACCTTGATAGCTGTAAAGTTTTTATTAACAGTAGTACCATTCACAGCCTGTTTACTTGCAAAGCGTGTCTTGTAATCATCCACTTGTAGCATAGTGGGTAAGCTATGAAAAGATGTAGATGAGTAATTACAAAATGAACAAGTGACTGTTTAGCCTGTAAAAAAAGAGAAAGCTCAGGGGGATCTCATCAATGTGTACAAATGCCTGAAGGGAGGTTACGGAGAGGAGAGAGGCAGGCTCTTTCCAGCGGTACCCAGTGACAGGGCAAGATGTAATGGGTACAAAGCAAAACAGAGGATGCCCCATCTGAGCATCAGGAAACACTTTTTCGCTGTAAGGGTGACTGAGCACTGGCACAGGTTGCTCAGAGAGGCTGTGGAGTCTCCTTCCATGGAGATATTCAAAAGTCCTTTGGACACAGTCCTGGGCAACCAGCTCTAGGTGGTCCTGCTTGAGCAGAGGGGTTGGACAAGACGCCCTGCAGAGGTTCCTTCCAACCTCAGCTGTTCTGTGAATCTGTGAATGATGTTGGATATGTTTGAGAATAAAGGTNGTTTAAGGTTCCTGCTTTCTTGACATAGGGTGCTTAATAAATCCCACCATCATAACAGTTTTGATGGGGATTATTTGTGCTCTACTTTTGTTTAAAAGAAAAAAACAACACTCTAGTATTTTGTATTTTGAATTCTTCTAAGCGATTCTTAAAAAAAAAAGCTTCATAATGGTATTAGAATGGCGTCTTGCCTACTGCCTGGTTATGTTGAAACTCAAAGTTTGGACCACAGTTATCAACACACTTGACAGTAAGAACAGGTCAAGTTTTCTGTTCTGTTACATTTGTGGGTGTTTTACTGATTTTCTGGTTATTGATGGAGAAAGTGAAAGTCTCTTATTGATGCTCGGCTATGACTGGAAACATAGAACAAATACAGTGATTGTTCTATTTTGCTTCTAAACTTGGCATCAGCATTGCAGCCCTAAAATAAAGTTTTGGGAATTTGTAATTGCTGAAGAGAAGTGAGGTCTTGTCAGGTCAAAATTGATGAACTTTTTATTGTTCTAACTTATGCTGCTTAAGCTAAATAAACCACTAACAATCAACTGTAATTTAAAAGGAAAAAAATGAATAGCTGATTATGGCTGGATAGCTTGAAATCTTAGCTATTGTACAGTTCATATCTTCTTTACAAACTTTCTTTTTTAGTGTGGTGAGTACTTGTCCTGGTTTCAGCTGCGACAGACTTCACTTTATAGTAGCTAGTGTGAGGCTGTGTGAGGAGAAGCTGATCACACACTGATGTTTATAGTTGCTGCTCAGACAGTCAAGGACTTTCCAGCTTCTCTGCTGTGCCAGTGTCTGCAGGGGCAGGAGAAGCTGGGAGGGAGCACAGCCCCAGTTACTAGCCTAGGATTCGACCTTAGGTTTAGGACTGAGACCCAAACTGGCCAGTGGTCTATGCCATATCATGCACATTGTGCCTGATATATAGATGAGGCTCTGTCCGAAGTGCTTTTGCGCAGCACCACCTTCCCAGTTTGAGTCTGGGAGCTGCAGGTACTGACTGTGGTTTGCGCTGACAGTGCTGCTGTACGTGCTTGTGTACTCTTGAGCACCATTTGGTGTGACACAGGATGTAGGTGGTGGTCCTGTTCCTAGATAACAAGTGGATTCAGGTCACTTTTTACATATTTCTGGGCAGAATGCAATCTTAATTTTGTTTTGGTTCCCACTGCACTTCTTCAGTAAAATTATGATATTAACCTACCAGTAGTTATTTTATTCTATTAATATGCCAGTATGCTTCTAATTAGCAATAATGCGCTTGACTTCATGATTTCAGATTGAGTTGCAGTACTGGCATTTAGAAGCAGGAGACAAATCAAAAAAACCCATAACCTCAAAGTAATTGCTTTTTGTGCTCCAGTAAAAAGTAAATAAAACTTGAGTCACCTGTAAAGCAATTTTTGGCTAGAACTGTATCTGTGACTGTGTTTGTAAAGTCTTGGGGACTCCGTAGTATTGGATTCTGGCCTGAGCATTGCCAGAGTGTTGCATGTGCGACGGATTGGTCATTTTTTCTCTTTTCTCGCTACTGAGGTGGAAAATACTGACCTCTTTTGTAGATCACCTTGATAGCTGTAAAGTTTTTATTAACAGTAGTACCATTCACAGCCTGTTTACTTGCAAAGCGTGTCTTGTAATCATCCACTTGTAGCATAGTGGGTAAGCTATGAAAAGATGTAGATGAGTAATTACAAAATGAACAAGTGACTGTTTAGCCTGTAAAAAAAGAGAAAGCTCAGGGGGATCTCATCAATGTGTACAAATGCCTGAAGGGAGGTTACGGAGAGGAGAGAGGCAGGCTCTTTCCAGCGGTACCCAGTGACAGGGCAAGATGTAATGGGTACAAAGCAAAACAGAGGATGCCCCATCTGAGCATCAGGAAACACTTTTTCGCTGTAAGGGTGACTGAGCACTGGCACAGGTTGCTCAGAGAGGCTGTGGAGTCTCCTTCCATGGAGATATTCAAAAGTCCTTTGGACACAGTCCTGGGCAACCAGCTCTAGGTGGTCCTGCTTGAGCAGAGGGGTTGGACAAGACGCCCTGCAGAGGTTCCTTCCAACCTCAGCTGTTCTGTGAATCTGTGAATGATGTTGGATATGTTTGAGAATAAAGGTCTTACCTTTTGAGGGGTAAAAGAGCAAGAAAACCTCTGTAGCAAGAGGCCTGCTTTAACCAAAAATGTATGCTATGTTATTTTAAGTCTTTCATGATATAAGCACAGTGTTATGTCAATCCTGTGGCCATTATGTTTAAATTAATATTTTTAAAGAAGAAATTAATATTTTGATGTTCACCACAATAAAAATATTATTTATTTCCCCATGATCCCTTTACTTCTGACTGATTAGAGAAAAATCTTTAGAAACTAAAGCTAACTTTTTTAGTGCTTTCAGCAGTGGAAATTCAAATTTCTATAAGTAATTAATTTTACAAATATTTTTGTCCTCTTTTCAGGACTATGAGTTCTTCTCACAAGTCTTTGAAGAACATACAACACTTTATTAATGTTCTTTCCACAAGGCAGGTCCAAATGTGGGACACTGTGTCAGTAATGGTAACATCAGCAGTGGCATTAACACTCTTTTTTCAAATTTAAAATGTTCATGTTACCTGCATATGGTTTATTCTGCTGCTTAAGAATGAGACCTGTGAAGTTCCACACATATTAATGTTGGTTGCTGGGGATTTTTTGCACATTAGGAAGAGATCCAGAGTGGTATTGCAAAGACCACTAGGTGAAAGGGGATGTAGAGTTGAAGGAAGTTTTGTGCATGATAGGAAATGTAGCCATCGTTAGGATGTTTGGTGCTTTATCAGACAGTTGGTGAGATGAAGTTACTAGATACAAAATGTTACAGTTAATTAGAATTATTTTTGTAGCAAGGTTTTAGTGAGATCTTGAGTCTTTTTTCATAAAAGTTACTGGAAACTCTCTGGCTACTTGAAATTTTTTGACTGCCTCCTGTAGTGACAAGACTTAAAAGCAATCTGAGAGAAAAATCGACATTAAATCCTCTGTATTGAGGGACCAGAATAGTTGGGCAACACTGAGCCTGAACACTGTGGGATGTGAGTTAATGGAAGTGGGTAGGAATTGTCCAGTTTTCATTACTGCAGTCAAGGACAACGGTAGTACAACATGACATGATGAAATAAGGTGTCTTAATCAGTGTAGTGTGCACTCCTGTCTGCTTAAGGAGTCTGTATCTATCAACCTTGCTGTTGGACAAATAAGTGGCAAGAAAAATAATCACCATGCTTGCTGCAAAGTATAGAAATACAACCTCATTCAAACCTCAGACAGAGATAACAAGTGCCCTGGAATGCCTAAAACAACAATAATGTCCCGTGGGTTTGTAGCTCTCTGCTTTTGCTTTTAAAACAGATGGAAAGTCATGCCCTGCATTTTCCATGGAGGTGGGCTGATTGCTGGGCTGTTGACGCCAGGGGTGTTTCAGTGCCACTGGTTCCTAGGAGAGGAGTGGAAGACAATGTAGAGTTTGCAGGGGAACTGTATCCATCAAATTCGTTCTTTCACATCAGGACATGATTTAGAGAGGCAGTGCGTTGGTACTTTAAATGACTATTTTCTGCATAAAAGCAGGGGTTATATTCCCTATGCATGTATTATTATAAAAAAGAGTTGACTCCTTTGGTAGCTATAAATCACTTTTACACATTATTAGCTGGTAAAAGATTGTCTGTTCCAGTAAGTTAGTATGTGATGCACTATGGAGCAAAACTATTTTACTGGTCAGTTAAAATTATTGTATAAGTCCACACAACTGCCAGTTTCCTTGTGAAAACCTGTAACCGATCTACACTGGCAATGGCAGACTGACCTTTTGTAAGCTTCAGGTGTGCTAAAGTCCTCCCTGCAAGCCTCATTCACAAACACAGCATTGGTCTGGATTCACTGGACATGAGCTAATATTTGTGACTTTGAAAAAAATGTGTGCGACTCATGGAGGCGTGGCTGCTCAGCCTAAATGGTCTGACGTTATGGAACAGATTTACTCAGCAAGATCTCTGCTAACTTCAGAATTTCTGCATTGTGCCCTGTTCTGCTCTGTTTTGGAGAACAAAGAGTCAGTGAGAAATAGCGCACTATAAATTCAAATCCAATTTACTGAACATTAAATTTTCCTACACAAAAAAGAGATTGGTTGGTTTGGGGAGGGGGCCTGAATGGGTTTTTATATCATCAACAGTATCCCTACGTGGACAAGGCAGCTACAAGAAAAGCAAAAAAGCCTATAGTTTAGTAATAATATATGGAGAACATACGGAGCAAAGTGTCGTAGAAAAAGATAAAACTCAAGGAATAAGATGGAAATCAGAAAGTAAGTGAAAACTTCAGGAGCAATGAGCTGATATTAAAAAGAACACTGATCAGTATATCCAAAGCAAGAAGTGTTTTGCTTCTGTTGCAGAGTTATGGAAATAATTATAGATCATGAAAACCTTATAGGAAAATATTTTATTTATTTACTTGATTGAAAACAAACATTGCTCCTCATTCTCCTAGAGAAAGAACAATTAAAAAAGCAATGAAGAGCTGCTAATAACCAAAGGTGGGTTATTAAGTTGTGGGTTTTTTTACACTCTTATAGCTGTGAAGAAACTAGAGCTAGAACAGCTTTTGCTACCTGGATTATCTAGATCACAGCGACATCCCGCCAAGAATGCAGTCACTGGCATGACACTTGCAAAGATGTCTGGGATTAAGTTTGCACAATAGGACCAAACAGCAAATAAAGGAGAAATACAGAAAGAGGTTACAATCATTGAAAGAGAGTGAAAGCACAAATGGTTCTTTTCAAGACTCAAATATTAAAAAATGAATGTAGTTAAGAAAAGGAGGAAAAATAGGTTTAATGTGAGGGATAAAAGCAATTCCTGTCAGTTAAGTATGAGGAATAATCTCCCAAGGGGAAATAATGATACTTCTATCACTTAGCACTTTAATAATTGGGTTGCATAACACATACTGAAATACACAGCACTGAAGGGAACAATTCCGCACTGTCAGGCCATTAATTTGTTACTCTTAATAAATCTCTTCTGTATTATGCTTATAAAATGTTCAGATACTTTTCCTTCTTGATAGCTTAAGCACTTCTGTTGTGTGTAGCACTCACGTATGCAGTGATCTATATGCATAATTTATTTAGCCATGTAGAAAAATGAGCCACAATTGTTCACAGTAAGAGAGCTAATCAATAACTCTCAGAATATATCATTGTGAAAGGGATGCTGTGTTTGTTGACTTTAAGACCATCCAGGACTTCATTAACTTGATTCTTTCAAAGATATTATCTGAAGAAGAGGCTCACCTAGATAATTTACTGCATATAATTTGAGTTTGCTCAAATGATGTTGACATCAGTGATCAGATAATGATGTACTTATCTTGTTTCAAAGGTTTCTAGTACATCGTTGATGATATATTTCTTTCAGTCTCAAAATCTAGTCTAAATAAATTGTTTTCACTAACTGTGATTACGTCAACTTCATAATCCTAAAGAAGACACAAAGATTTCTAAGGAACTCTGATGTTCTCCTTTTGTTGAATTAACAGCATTTAAACTTTTCTTAACTATTTAGCACAGAAGGATAAGTTTTCAGGAGTGCTATTATTAGCTAAATTCTTTAATTTCTCAAAAGAAAAGGTGGGGGTTTTTTTGTTTGCAATACTTAGAGTAACAACCCAAGGATATAATGAAGATGCCAAACCCGTGCAATTATAATCGGGGGGAAAAATGTAAGCATGTCTGAACTGCTAAGAACCAGATAAAGATGACAGAACAGTTTGTAAGTTATATGGTTAATCAAATGAACTTGGGCTTTTTTATAGAATTAATAATATTTAAAAAAAAATTACATGAATAAGATACTGAACTGATACTTGAACTCACAGGCTAGCACACAGTTGGACACAGAAAGGAAGGTGCATAGTTTTAATTTTTGGTATCTGGAGATGTTCTATTTCTTTTAGTTTGTATTTTTAAAAGCTTTAACTTAATTTTATGAATGTATTTATAGAATGAGTTAACAATTGAACTTATACCGACATTGCATTATCTTTTTTTTTCCCGAGGCAAAGCCTCCTGTACAAAAGAAACGCAGACTCATGTTTTGTGGATGATTTTACTTCTGTATTTCAAGAGTGAAAATAAATAGTAACTCATTACACAACAGGAAGGGGAATGGGGGAGGAAGATCTATAGATGTTTGACCTCAGCTTCTTTCTAGTCATTATTATATTGCCAGTCATTGTTTTTTTAATAAGCATATCAAGCAGTGGAAGTCTGAAGACAACATTACTGCAAGTCTCCCAGTGGTATATGTATAGACAAAGGGCTTGAAATCATCTCTGTATTTACTGTATTTCATGCACAGATGAATGATTACTCAAATTGCTTATTGATCATTACTAGAGACTTGCACAGCTAATTACATAATATATTGAAACCCACATATTTCTGCTTAATTAGTCATGCACTTGCAAGAAGAGATGTTTTTGTGTATTATATTGGTAGAACACATAACAAGATTGAAATGAAGCTTCTATCAAAAGTACAGATTTTAATAATACTCTACACAGCAATGTCAGCAAAAGTCGTTAATGTAGAAAGCAAGCCAAATTTTGTCTCTTTGTCAATGGCAAATATAAAATACAGGTCCAGCTTGTTTTAAGAAGATCACAGATGATTATTTCAGTACATGAAACCTTTAAAGAAATGTCATACCATATTGATGATTATATTATTCCCTACTCTGTTCTCTTTTGTCTTTTCCTGCTTGAAACTATTTTCTGTAATCCTGTACAGCATACTGTCGAACTCTATGTAAAGATCCATGATGCTACATTTTACAATAGTGGAATTAATTTAGTTTGAAGGGAAGCAGAAAACCAAAAAAAATAAAACCAGACAGAGAATGGGAGAGATTACTTTCTATCAAGGCTGCCAGCACTGGCTTGTGGGGGGTAGAATAGACTTTATGCAATGAAATGCTGGTTTGAATGATTTTTACACAGTGTTGAGGTTTTCCTGCTAGGAGGCTGCCAGACTGTCTGGAGCAGGCAGTGTAAGGAAGCCTAGGATCTAGGACTGCTTATTGAAGGAAAAAAGGAATTTAAGTGTTATCAATGGAGAAGCCTGGTGTGACTATGTGTAGCAAAGCAACAGAACACTTAATACTTGATGCATGCAGTGGGCTGGAGCAAGGAGCATTTTTTCTAGGCATTTACAACTGGAATCGTAAAGGAAAATGTCATGTTGTCAAGTCTTTTTGTTTTATTTCATAATCTTGCATCCTATTTTGATGAAAATTTGATTTCAAGCAAATATTTGTTGCCCAACTAAGGACAAAAATATATCTGGGTTGGAATACCATAGTCTCCTTGTTTCTTTCATCCAGAGGAGTAGTCAGAGACAATTAAAACTGACATTGTCCACTCTGAGGACACACCATAAATGACAGCGTTAAACAGCATCTTCAACCTGCTGACCTGAGCCCAGTTACTATCATACAGCTTTTTGAGAGATCTGAAGGGTATTTCCTGATGGCTTGTGAACCTTTAGGCTCTCTGTAAAATATTGCATTATCATAGCTTCAAAATCCCTATCTGAAGCTGTGACCTAGTATTGTGTGTGACTCAATATGACTTAAACTCTGGCCTCTTGAATCGGTAAGTTCAATTTTTAAAATAGTATTGGTATTTGAACCTTAATAAAGGTTGTCTAGAATGTGAGTGAAAATATGAGGAAAATTAACAATGATAGCTCTCAACAAGTTCCATTCTGCTGCCAAAGACTTTGACTCAATGGGAAGATGTGTCCATCTGAAAAAGAAGTCATAGGTGTGGCTTGTCAACCAAAACAATTGGTAGATAAATCAAGAATGTAAATACTTGCAAATGTTTATTGCATAAAGTGATAGGAAAAACTGATTCTAGAACAATCCCTGTAAATAATCACCCTTTCCTTGGTATTGATGCATTTATCATGATTTTGAATTGCAAAATGTGATAGTGTAAATTATTCAGGCCCTTGGTTTTACTTCAGTGGTCTCACTGTTTAACTGAAGGACTTGGAATCTGTCTGGTATCTTTACAGGTATTTAGGAAAAACTGTAAGACAGCCTACTTAGTATACTGAGGGAAGTACACAACAGACTTCCATGCTGATAGCTTGTGCCTACAGAGCTAAGGCCGGGAAGCGTTAGGGCCTAAAGGCATCAGAAAATTACCCAGAAGAATGACAACATGGCTGAGGAGTGAAAATTGTAAGTGAGGAAGAAGTTGTCTGGTGAAATCTTTTTGAGAGGTAACGATTGTTTCCTCTGCTAGATTGGGTAGCATCCTTCTCCTTTGACAACAGAGTAGACGGTGTCTGTCTGTTGAGAATTCCTGCTGGATTATGCATCTGAAGTGTCAGAGATGGGAGAGCAGCCCCTCTGTGCTTCCTGGGAGAGCTTGGTTTGCAAGATAAATGCCTGAAAATGGGATTCCTGGAAGTATGCCAAGAAGCAGTTTCTAGGATCCCTGGCAGTTTTCTGATTAAAACTCTGGAGAGGCTTAAAGGCCTGAAAGACTTCGTCTAAATTATCAATAACAGTTTTAAGAGCTTTGTCTTTTGGATCTGAAACACATAGGTCCCCTAGACCTAGGAAGGATAGCAAACTTTGTTTTCTAATGAATACAGCAATATTTTAGTTTATGGCTGTACTTTTAATAGGGCAGATCTTAGTGCTGTCGGGTGTCATTTAAATTAACCTTGTTGAGACTAAGGTTAATTAGAGCATTTATCAATGTGATCTAAGAGGAGAATGCTTTGTTCAGAATGCCTTTCTAGTATACTACAATACCTTTTATAAACCTGTTTCTTTACAAGTTAACAAGTGGAAATTTCTGAAGGGAAAAAATTGCATGTATGGTGTACTGAGTATTCATGCTCTCTTTGAATATGCCTTCACTTTTCAAAATAAGAATTACGAATGTGTGTAGGTAACTACAGTGATGTATGTCTCCTTGGTTTATATTCATGGTAACTTGAATAGGGTTTCACAGTCCATAATTTAAGGTGGTGCCTGGGCTACTGTTTAATTTCCTTGTTTTGTCTTACATGTATTATTTTTGCTGTCTGTCCACATTCTTTGTCAGTGCTCTGAACAATCAATAATTTCTTCATTCCTACAGAATATATGAAGCTATACTTGAACTCATGTTTAGGATGCAAACTAAATCCTCTTTATCCCCTTGAGAATGAAAAGTACAGCTATCAGGAGTAATTAGATTTTAATCATCATTGACAAGTTAGTATGTATGTGGCTTTGTCAGACCTTGTTTATTCCTTCTTCATGGTTTGTTTCTTTCCTGTATTTAACATCCCTGACATCTCCTTCTGAAGATATACATTTTGATTTATTGGATAAAATAAAATTATGGGTATTAAAACTACTGAAAAAAGCATGAAGAAAAACGTACTACTTACTAGTACACTCCACTTAAACTGTTATTATTTTTCCAGATTATTTGAATTGTGCTCTGGTTTAGTTCTATTAACCAGAGTAAAGAGCACAGAGAGTCAACTGATGCTGCACAGGAATTGCTTAGAAGTGTTCAAGACTTCATCCCTTGCAGTTGATAACTGATCAGTATTTGGCCAGATTTTATGTTCTTTTGGGGGGAAATACAATGATAGAAAAAAAGCTTATTCCTTCTATAAGTAATTATTTGCTTAAAGACTCCTTGGCTGTTCTAACGCCATTGCTTTTTGAGGATCATGCACAATCCACAGTTAGCATTTTGCCTAATCAATAGGTATTAGATCTTCATCGAAATATACTAGCCGTGTCAGCTTTTAGGTCCCTGTTCTTGGCTACGATGTGCTGCTACATTCCTTTTCATTTGGTGCAAATACAAAAACAGTGTCAATATGCTCCTTAGTATGAATATAAGAAAAAAATATAAAGTGCTATAGCCTTCCTTCATGGGACTCTTCTTCAGTGTGTACAGAATTTTGTGGTCTGTAAGCCAAATTCCTCTCTAAACAATCCCTGTTTACTTAAGTCCCCAGCAACAAAAAGGATAGCAAAAAGATTTAAGGACTAGCTCAGGGATCACAGCTTCATGCAATAGTGCATCTTGTCACAGAGCAGAAGTGTTGAGGTGGTAGCCTTTTTTTCATAAAGGAGAAATATCTACAGGCAGAGCCCTGAAAAGAGCACTCAACTTTGTCATTCTTTTCTGCTGCCTTCTGTAATATCTAGCTACCCTGAGGGAATGTTTCAGAGCTCATTTCTGTTGATTGTTTGTGAAAGGTGGAAAAACAAATGTGCTAGTTAAGGTAGACGGGGATTCGGGAATCCTGAGTCTCTTTTTTTTGTCTGTGGTCTGATCTTGCAGGAGGTGAGTCAGGGCAGATTTAGATTAGATATTAGGAAGAAATGTTTCACTGTGAGGGTGGTGAGACACTGGAACAGGTTGCCCAGGGAAGCTGTGGATGCCCCATCCCTGGAGGGGTTCAAGGCCAGGCTGGATGAGGCTTTGAGCAATCTGGGCTAGTGGAGGGTGTCCCTGCCCATGGCAGGGGGATCTCTAAAGTCCCTTCCAACCCAAGCCATTCTATGATTCTGTGATTCCCTGGGCATGTTGTGTTACTAAATTGTGCTGTATCATATGTGACTCCGTTAAGTGATCATTCGCTGCCCAAAGCAGTTGGATGAGTGTCTTCTGTGTCTGTGTGTACTCTTGTTGGTTCTTTCCATATGCCCACTCGTGAAAGCTATGCTCATACTAAGATACTGCCGTCTTAGTCAGAAAAAAAGTTAATGAAAGTAAAGTCATTCTAGAGGACATTTTCAGAAACACAAGGAAAAAACACGGGAAATGCCAGAGAAGGAGAATGCATTTTGTCGCATTTAGTCAGTTCCATTTTAAAATGCCACTAGTGTTTGGCATTTAGCCATTTGTTAGAGAAAACAGATTCCCAGTCTCAAAGTCTCAATGATGTACTAGTGATTAGAAGGGAAAATTATAATTAATTTTGTGTAAAGTCCAAAGGCGAAATGCACTTGAGTTAGAAAAAAAAAAATAAAAGTAATTGTCCTATTTCAAGTGCTGGCATTCTTCAGGGTGATGATGGGGACATATACAGGAAGAGGAGCTAATGAGCTGCTGTTTTCTAATCAAAGCAGAAAAATCTAGTGGCAAAATGACAGGCTTCCAAATTCAATGTCATTTACAAAATGACAAAAATAGCCCATTACTTACTCAGTGAAGAAAGAATTGCAAAGTTTATAGCTATTGAATGTTTTTGTTGTCATTTTTCTTAGTAGGTCAAATGTGTGTGTTCAGTTTGGTATATTTTATGTAAAAATGACACATCTGCCATATTTCTTACAGTTTATTGATTAGTCAAAGAAGGCAGGTATTGATAGATGCTGTCTTTTTTCTTTTTTACAAGCTTTTCCATTTGAGAAGCTCTTCCAGATCCATCTGTGTCTATATCCGTGTCTGCCTATCTGTCTGTCTTGATTTGTATTAGATAGCTAACATAATGAAGAGTAAAAAGTTTTGTGCAGCAGTGCAAGATGGCAGTTTCTGAAGAAACTAGAAATAAAATGTTGAGAAATATTGATTGATCCCATACAAAAAAAAATGGTCTGCCAAGATGATACGCTTGAAAACTACCAAACTTTCAAAAGTTTGAATGGGGAGAAACAAAAATGGAGAGGAATGGTATAATAACAGAACAACCTAGAAGGAAAAGCCTATTAATTTAGGAAGACGTTGTTGTAGAAAAGAGATGCGAAGAAAAAGAAATATATTTCATACTTTTGAAAAATTGCAAACTAACCCTTACTCCCTAGATGTACTTCAGGTTTAAGCCATTCTCCAATAAATCCTCTGATTTATCTTTTTTGAATGTCATGTGCTTCTATATTTTGTAAGGTAGTAGTCAGGTAGACAAGACTGATGAGTAAAACAAACAGGAAGTCCTGGGAAAGAGCATCTTTTAAGACATTTTGGATATTTAACCAGATGGAATTCCCTTCACTTACTTTAGTTTTTTATAAAGAAAACATTAACTTTGTGTTCTGATTTTTCTGAGATTTGTACCCAAACTTAGCAATAGCAGTAATGTCCACTATAAATCATGCTGTGGTAGCATTCTCAAGAGAAGAAACAGCCCTTGAAGATTTGACATTAAATTTGTGATATTTCAAATAAAGGATAGTGTTGCTATTCTTAAAAATGAAGTAGTCTTACAAATGATGTCAAGGATATTTTTCTTCACCTGTGTAAAAATGTCAAGTTCTCTGTCTTCCATGAGTGGGGTTTCCTGAAGCACCGTCTCCCCTCCCCTTCACCTCTTCTCAGCCTATAACTAATCAGGTTACCCTTTATCACATAACATGTACAAGTATTATTATCCACTTCTTTAAGACTTGGACCTAGCTTTAAAGAAGAATTTTTGTCAATAGTTTCTAGTGTTGCCTTGGTTTATTCTTATTCAAATATTTCTCAAACATTTTATTTTCTTTTGTCTATGAGCAAATGTCTGCTGCTCGAATTTCTCTCCTTCAGCTCTCCCTGCTAACTCTTCTTCCCTTTTTTCTGCTTCTGACTTTGCCTTCCTTTTTAGTGCAAGCTTCTTTCTTCTTTCTTCTTTCTTCTTTTTTTTTTTTGCCAGTCCCAATGCCTCTAGATTCCCCACCACCACCCTCGAGGAGCTGTGCCTCTGTGTGCACTGATTGCACGTCAGTAAAACCGTAGCTAGTTCCCTCTGTGTGTGAGAGATGAAAAGAAAGGGCAGCTGGTGAGTACATGTACACCTTCAATACCAGTTTAGTTCCTTGTGGAATTTTTGATCCAGTGCCCAATTTCATACAGATTAGTCAGAGCAAATACTAATGTGTGACATACTGCAACCCTCAAGTTGAGTTCAGTCTCCTGAACTTTCACATATTACACCCTCAGTGAGGAATCACTGCAATACGAATTCCACCCTTAGTTTGATATCCTCA
>VZTO01000995.1:21444-73927 GCA_013400615.1 Syrrhaptes paradoxus | reverse complement strand
CTCTGCCTGGGGGGAGCTTGGGTCTGGGTTGGGGCCCTTTGCCCCTGCATCCCCAAAAGTGGCCACGTGTCCCCTCCCCTGCATCCCTCAGTGCTCGCCAGCGACAGAGCAGCCACAGTGCCGGGGAGGGAGGGGTCCCGACTGGAGGTGACACAGTGGGGATGGATGCCAAGGTCCTGAGCAGTGTTCCTTGTCCCCCCCAGGACATCGAGCCCGGTGTCCCCCAGCCCTGGCAGGCTCTGTGGGTGGAGGTTTTCTTTGCAGGGAGCAGGAGAGCAAAGGAGCCATTTTCTGCCCAAAACCATGTGGGAAAGGAGAGGAAACGCCACGGGAGCTGACTTTAGAGCAAATATGTGAACAATGTCAGCTGGGCAGGAGCGCTCCTGCCTGCGTCTTCTCCAGCTCGCCCCAGCCCAGGCGGAAAGGCTGGACGTGGCACGGTGCGGAGCCTGGAGTGCATCCCGGCGATTCCCAACCGCGGTGATCGGACCCTGTTTGGCTGCCCCCACGGAAGGGCAAAGCCCCCCCCCCAGGCTGGGCCATGGTGGGATGCGGCGTGTGCTGGTGGCAGCCCCGACAGCGGGTGCGGTGGTCCCCAGCAGGATTGAGCCGATTAGGTGGTGAGCCCAGATCTCCGGTGATTACGCACCGTGACGGAGCCGCGGTGGCCGGCACGCCTGCGGCAGATGAGCCCGGCTCAGCGGGAGCAAATCCCTGTGCCAGGGGGACAGGGGGGGCAGAGCTCCCTTGGGGGACACTGCGTGCTTCCCGGCTGTGCCAAGAGCATCCCTTCAGCCTCGGGGGGGCTCGGGGGGTGAACCCCCTTGCTGAGGTGCCCGGCAGCATCGTGGCGTCGGCGTGTCGGTCTGCAGGAGCTGCTCTGCCCCACAGCGTGCCGGGACCCACGGGGCTCCCGTGGCAGATGGTACTGACCCGGTCTTGGATGGTAGACTAGCTCTGTGTCTGTGCTTGTGTGTGCTCAGCCCTCCTCTGCCTCCTCTGCCTCCTCTTCCTCCTCGGGTGTCCATGCTGGCACCAGTGCTTTATTTCTGGCATAAACCCCTGAAGTGCCACTTTTCAGGGTGTTTCAGCCCATCACGGGGCGTGCATTCCCTGGTGCAGGGGCTGGAGACGGTGCCTGGAGCTGCCGTCACCGGTGCTGAACATCCCAGCTACAGAGAGACCTGCGGCCGTTCCCGCTGGTTTTCAGGCTGGGGGTCCCGGGCTGGGGGTCCTGGGCTGGGGGTCCCAGGCTCGGCTGCCGGCATTTTTGCGTTGTACATCCTGCAGCATCAGTGCTCCTGCTCAAAAGCACGTGCCGATGCCTGCGTGATGGGGGTCTTTGCAAAAACCCTTTTCGTCCCCGTTCCTTCACAAAGCCCGGCTGAGGGTGACGGTTTGGAGGGAAGGGACGGTTTGGTGAGCTGGTGCCCTTTGGGGGGTGGTGGGAGCACAGAGCAGCCCAGAGCCAGGGCTCGGGGATGGAGCAGTGGCGATGGCCAGCGGGTCTGACACCGGTGGTCTCATGGCATTGAGCTGGGACTCGTGTGCGGGCGCTGGAGCCAGGGAGGGGCTTCTCCAGGGGCTGGTGGGTTTTGCTGGGACAGGGGAGCCTGGGGGCTGCTCTGCTCCCCCTTGACAGCCGGGAGGTGAGGCTGCTTCAGGAAAGGGGAAAGACCCAAGCGCCGGAGGTTTGGTGCTTCTGCGAGTGGGCTGGCACCCAGTAATTAATTGGAATGAGACCCCGCGTTAATCAGAGTTGGGGACATTTGTGATACCGGCTCCATGGCGGAGCGTGCCTGAGACATCCAGGTGTGTGACACGGGAACGGTCCCTGGCACAGCCATGTCCCCAAGGGTCCCCAGTTCCCAGCAGCAGCACTGGAAAATCTAAAGGGAAAGAAAAAAAAATAAAAATCAGCTTCTGTAAGAGTTGCAGTGAGGCTGTGAGAGCTGGCACCACCCAACCGGTTTGGGTTTGTTTTGTTTTATTCAGAGTGTTTCATTGTTATTTAATGTCTTGTTTGTGCGTTTTGGAATGGACCAGCTTGAGCAGCGTTTCCGAAACCTTTTCCCTACTGGAACGATGCTGATTTGCCCCAAGCGGCAGCCCCAGGGGCAGTGTGTCCGAGCAGAATTGATCTGCACAGCGCACGCACATACCTGGGGACGGGTGTAGAGAGCGATCCTTTTGGGTGGAGGACGTGCCGTTGCTGCCTAATCCAGTTTAGCAAACCGATAGCAACTGGTATTATCTGGATACCCAGAAAAAAAAAAACACCCCACATTGCTTTCTTTTGCAATTTTTTTGTATGCAAATAGACAAAAAATAGTTATTTTTTTGCTGCTTTCTAGTACACGTGTGAATCTAATTTACCCAAACTTGGCTTTTGTGTTCTCAGCATGTGACAGGGCAGCGACGCTTCCCCCGGAGCGATGCCGAAACGTTTCTGCAGGGCGGGCGCTGGCGGGGTGCTGGGGAGCCCCGGTAACGTGCCGCTCCTCCAGGGAACCCTTCGTGGCAGGGCTCGGCTTTCACAAAGGGAAAAATTCCCCCCGGGAGCTGCTTAGGAAATATCTTCCCAGAACACAACCAGGGAAACGTTGGCACCGGTTGAAAAGAAAATAAAGAGCGGAGCTGGCAAGAGCCGCGGCAGCTCCGTGTCGGACGAGCGGAGCGCTTGGTGCGAGCGTGTGATGGGGGGTGAAGCCGGGGGAGCGCTGGTCTTGGCTTCATCCCAGAGAGGGGCTTTGCAGAGCTGGGCTCTGAGACCTGGTTTGTTGTTTTTTTTTGTTGTTGTTTTTTTTTTTTTTTTTGTTTTTTTTTTTTTCTTTTTTCCAGTGGCTGAGGATTGCGTTGGTCGGGAGGTTTAAGAGCCCAGCAAAAGCCCCGGATCAGTGGTCCGGGAGGATAAGCAGTTTGGTCCGAGGATTTCTGCTCAGAACAGATGCTGAATTGGGGGGGTTTATCCATTTATCTATTTATTTTTAAACAGAGATCTATTTTAAACAGAGATCTTTCCGTTTTTCCCTGTGAATTTGAGATTTTTGTGGTGAAAGCAGAGTGAGCCCGTGCAGGGCACAGCACCGGTTACTGCCCTCGCAGCCAAAGGGATCCTGCAGCCGAAGCTTTCCCCCGTGCTGATTATTTATTGATTTCACTGCTGATCCCTGGGGATCCCCCAGGGTGGAGGGACCGGCCCCCCGGCACATCCCCCCGCAGCCGCCTGCTGAGCCCGGGATCCCCGCGTGGGGATGGCAGCGACAGCGGCGGATTTTCGGGTGGTTTTCTTGGTGCTTTCACACCGCTACGGGAGCTCTGACCCCCTCAAATCGGAGCAAGAGGAAAATGGTTTCAAAAAACAATTTCTAAACCCGAACAGGTGACCCCAGCTGTGTCCCCTCTGCTGGAGACCTGTCCCCTCTCCCCAGCTGCGCAGAGCCCCGGGCATCCCTCGAGGTCGCGCGGGTCCGACCCTCTTTGGCCGGTTGAATCATTTCCTGTTTTCTTCTGATTCCGAAGAACTCGGAGGCGAGCTGGAAATGTTTGCAGAGGGGGTGAACTGACCGCGCTGGGGCCATGGGAAAAATACCGGCTGAAGCTGCGGAGGGAGAGGATGCGAGCGCGGGGTCCTGGGGGGCTGGTCCTGGTCAGGCTGCGCCGGGGCTGTGGCTGAGCAGATGGGTGTTGCACCGATGGTTTGGGTGTTGCACTGATGGTTTCGGTGTTGCACTGATGGTTTCAGTGTTGCATTGATGGTTTCAATGTTTCACCGGTGGTTTCAATGTTGCACTGGTGGTTTGGGTGTTGCACTGATGGATGTTGCACTGATGGTTTCGATGTTGCACTGGTGGTTTGGGTGTTGCACCGATGGTTTCGATGTTGCACTGGTGGTTTGGGTGTTGCACCGATGGTTTCGATGTTGCACTGGTGGTTTGGGTGTTGCACTGATTATTTTTCCCTTGTAAGAACTGATCTGTGCATTGGGGTGTCTAATGCCAAGAGCATCTCCCTAGGCAGGTGCTTGTGGGTCTTTTTTCCCCCCAAAACTTGCCCTGGAAGCATCCCTGCACCCCACAAGCTCTGCTGCAGCACATGCATGAGCAGCCCTTCAGGCTTTTCTTCCAGCTCCCTCTTTGCCTTTTTGTGGAAAACCGCGTTTGCAAAGTTAACTCACATCCATCCCTCTTTCCTTCCTGGGTGCTGGGGCTGAGCTGGTCCCGAGTCCCGGTCCACCTCCATCCTCACTGGGCATTGCAGCCACAGCCAAAATTCCCCAGATTTTTGCCCCAGGGCTCTGGGACCCATCTCTTTGCTCGCCGTCAGCACAGTCTGTGTGCACCCTGCAAGGGGGTGCAGATGGGTGCAAGTGGGTGCAGACGGGTGGAAGCAGGAGCAGCTCCAGCTCTTGCTTTGCTTGGGGGTTGCTGAGCGCCGGTGCTTGGCCCTGAGCTTGGCTCTCGTCTCCCTGCTTTGGGGTCCAGGGGGGCTCGAGTAGATCATAAGCAGCTGGAGGAGAGCGGTGCCGGGGTGGGTGGGTGTTCACATCCCATCGAGATGCGGGTGCGGGGGTTGGAGAGGGAGTTCCCCCCCACAGCGAAGCCATTGTGGGGGGTTTCTGCCTCCCCTCACCTCATCTTTGGGTCTCTCCCCCACCCCAGGTCTCGCCCTGTTGCACTGAAGCCTGCGTCGGGCAGCGGGAGCTGGGGACAGAGGGGTGTCTGGAGCAGTCACGGGCGGTGGCACAGGGACATGTGCCTTGGTGGCATGAAGTGTTTCCTGGTGGGATTATTTGGGTTTATCTCTTGTCATCCCCTCCCTCCTGCTGCCCCGGGGCCTCTGTCCCTTGCCAGCAGTGTCCCCCGGGCTTGGGGACACTCATGTGCAGGTGGTGGGTAGGTGGGATGCTCCAGCCGTGGGCTCTGCAAAGCGGGGACCCAGCTGGGGACAGGGACACGCGGTGGTTGTCATCATCACGCGTTACCGTGCACTCTTCATCAGGGAGGGTAGTGATGGGATGGGGGTGATGGTTTTAGGCTGAAAGAGGGGAGATTTAGGTGAGATGCTGGGAAGAAATGTTTTCCTGTGCGGGGGGTGAGGCAGTGGCCCAGGGTGCCCAGGGAAGCTGTGGATGCCCCATCCCTGGAGGGGTTCCAGGCCAGGCTGGATGAGGCTTTGGGCAACCTGGGCTGGTGGGAGGGGTCCCTGCCCATGGCAGGGGGTGGCACTGGATGGGCTCTAAGGTCCCTTCCAGCCCAAACCATCCTGGGATCGGTCATGTTTTGCCATTTGCGTTATTGCCGTGCCTGCAGGAGCCGGGTGGAGCGGTGCCAGGGCTGGGGGGTGCCGGCACGGGCAGAGCCAGGGCGCGGGCTGCGGGTGTTTCACGGCGCCTTTGGCCAAGAGAAGAGCATGGAGGAAATTGCTGCGTGGGTTTTTAATGGGAAAGGAAAGGCTGTATGGGATTTCGGCGTAAATGTGATCTGAAAAAAATAAGGTCTGTTAGCTGGGGGTGGGGGGAAGCGGCATTTCTTTTAATGAGAGATTAAAACTCAGTCCCGGGGGGTGCTTAANTGACATGGGCTGTGCCACAGGGGGTGCTGCCCAGTGCCGGACTGGGAAGGTGCTGGTGGGGAGGGAAGCACCCAGGGACCGTGCTGGGTCCTGCAGACCTGGGGAAAAGCTGGTTTTTGCCTCTCCCCCAGCTGCCCCAAGGAGCCATAAAGCATTTTCCATGGGATGGGGGGGAAGCGCTGAACCCCTGGGGTGCTCCCGTGCCCGCAGCCGTCCTGTTCTGTGGGAGCCATCGGGGGGGTCATCGCCCCAGCCCCCCAGCCCCTCCGCTGGGAGCCGATCGTCCCCGCAGGCGATGCCGGTGTCACCAGGATGGAGGGCACGGCACTGCCTTGAATAAATAACTGAGGTTAACCCAGGGGCTGGGTGAGCTTCACCCAGGCTCTCGGCTTTGGTCCTTCCCTGCTGGGGGGGTCTCGGCACACGGGCAGGCGTTATCTGGGCTGTTTCTGGTGAAGGAAATGCATTTTTTGTTTTAAATTTTTTTTTCTGGAGTGGTTTTGGACAATTGATTTTCTAAAATAGACTCAATGAGAGGAAATCCATTTGTTAACCTGTCCCCGTGCAGGGGAACGGGAGGACGGGTGCAGATACGATGCTTCCTTGGCAGCTTTGTTTATGATTGCATCTGCTTTAGAGCAAAACCCAACCTATACATTCGGTGTTTTGTCTCCCCCCAGGATTTAAACGGCCAGAAGGAGCTGTGCCCGCGCCTCTGCCACCTGAAGAAGGGTCCCAACGGCTACGGCTTCAACCTGCACAGTGAGAAGTCCCGCCCGGGGCAGTTCATCCGCTCCGTCGATCCCGACTCCCCGGCGTCCAGAGCGGGGCTGCGGCCCCAGGACCGGTTGGTGGAGGTAACGGCATGGGGGGGTCCTGCACCCCTTCCCGGGGAGCCTTCATCCCATGCTGCGCTGGGATGCTCCATCCTGGCCGGAGCAGCTGGGTCCTGTCCCCGTCCTGCAGGTGGGGAGAGGGACAGCAGGAGCCATGGGACCCTCGGGAAGCCTGGAGCTGAATCAAGCCCCCGTCCCGGCACCATTTCCATCACATCCCCCCGTGTTCCTCCGTAACGCAGAGCCGTGACACCGGTGGGGGGGCTCGGGCAGCGGGCACTTGCGAGAGCCAGGCTCTTCTCTGTGACATCCAGTGATAGGACAAGGGGCAATGGGTTCAAGCTGAAACATAGGAGGTTCCACTTGAATATGAGAAAAAACTTCTTTACAGTGAGGGTGGCAGAGCACTGGAACAGGCTGCCCAGAGAGGTGGTGGAGTCTCCTNCATTCTGTGATTCTGTGTTCCAGCCCTGGGAATAATCATTCCCCAGCCCCTGGGAGCTGCTGCCTCTCTCCCACCTGAAAGTTTAATGCCGGGACAGCGCGGGGCCGGGGCTGGCAGCAGCTCCGGGCAGCACGGTGTCACGCCGAGGGGTCGTGTGATTTATTTATCGGCGCTTGGCACAACGCCCGGTGCACACAAAGCGGCGAGGGGTGAGCTGGAGAGCTCGGATACCTGATCTCCTCCCTGCACCCGCTCTTTGGGGCTTCCATAAATATTTGATGCCCCCACCCCAGCCTTGCTGGGAGAGCAGCTCAAGCTGGGATGGGCACTGGGTGTGAATCGGGGTGACCTGGAGTGGCAGGAGGAGGATGCTGGGGACACTGAGGGGTTACGAGCCAGCAGCTGCCATCTCCTCCGGGTCACACCAAGGCTGTCGGGGGGGCTGGAGACCCTCCGTCTCCAGCCCCCCCCGACAGCCTTGGCGCGACCCACTGTGATGCACCCACAACTTTGCAGCAAGGACCATCCGCTGTCCTGCTTCCTTGGGATGCGCTGCAGCATCCTGGCGTGATGCTGGTGTAGCTCAGCACCCTGGGGGGTGCTGGGGTGGGGTTACCCCCCCTTTCCCAGGCTCAGTCCCTGGTTCTGGCATCAGTGTGTGCTCCGGAGGGGCTGGCGCCGGAGAAGGGTGGGTTGAGCTTTGCCGAAGCTGTGCTGCAGCATTGAAAAGATTTAATGGCACAAAAGGGGTCTGGCAGCGAGGGGCCAGGGCGGTGCAGAGCCCTTCCCCAGCAGGACAAAGGGTGATTCATTCCCCACCCAAACAATGTCCCCGAATCACAATTGTCCCCTCGCAGCAGGGAACAATCCCCAGGATCATGTTCCCTGGTGGGTCCACGCGCAGGGAAGGGAGAAATGAATCTGTGCTGCAGGCAGGGGGACACGGGGAAATTTGGGGTTTTCCATCCCGGAAGGATGGATGATGGCATGGTGATGCCACCAGGAGCAGGACACCCCGGGGGTACCCAGCCCACTGCCCACGCCGCAGCCTGAGCTCCCCGGCGTGCAGCCAAGGGGAACATCGCTGAAGAGGGGAGCCGGGGTGTTTTGGCAGGATCTGGGTGGGTGAGGTGATGGCAGAGCCTGGGGGGGGCTGTGGGTGCCGAGGGATGTGTTCAGGATGCGGGCAGAGGCGTGCTGTGATGGGAAGGATGCTCTGGCAGGGGCACCGGGCGGGTGAGGGGGGTCTGGAAAGGGGGAAGGAGCCTGTAGCCTTCCTATCATCCCAACAGAAATGAAAAAAAGGAAAATCCCATTCCTCAGAGGATGCGGAGGATGTTCTGGGGGGTCTGTGAGGTGGGACCAGCATCTCTGCTGGGGGGGGAGCACAGACTGGGGTGCTGATGGCATCGCTTTGCAGGTGAACGGGATCAACGTGGAGGGGCTGCGGCACTCGGAGGTGGTGTCCCACATCAAGTCCCGGGAGAGCGAGGCCAGGCTGCTGGTGGTGGACCCCGAGACAGATGATTATTTCAAGAAGCTGGGGGTGACCCCCACGGAGGAGCACACCAAAGGTGAGACGGGGTGACCCTTCCCGGGGTGACCCGGCGCCCTTGCCGTGAGTCACCGTGCCCTGGGTGGGATGGCAGGAGTGAGGGAGAGTCACGCTTCCCTCCTGCCTCATCCCTCCGTGGTTTCCTGAGCACCACCCAGCTATTTATAAACAGTGAGAATACTTCCTAACCTAGCCAAAAAAAAAAAAAAATTGTTATTTTTACATGGTGAAAAATTAACCTGGGAACTTGCTGCCGTGAAATGGCCCAGGCAGAGGGTGGGGGATGCAGGGGGATGCTCGGATGGGACCAGTCTGGCTGGGGCTGGGAAGAATCTGATGGATGTTCCTTGAATCCCTGCGTTTTTGGCTGCAGCACCCACACCCTGGGAGACGGGGTGTCTGGCACGGGAGCAGGTCCGGGGGTGCTGGGCTGGGGTCTCGGGAGGGAGGGTGCAATAAATCCCCCGTTGCTCTTTGCTCCGGCGGAGGAGCGTGAGGGTGCACGGAGAAACACCGCGGCAAACGCCGTGTGTGCACAGGGGAAGGGTTTCACGGCGCGGCGATCAGAGGAAATATTTTCCTTGCTGTTGAAACCTGGCAGGGAAAGCTGCCCGTCCGCTCCCCAACCTGTCTCGCTGCGGGTCCCAGTGTGGGGAGGGGGAACGGGGTGCTCCCAGCCCCTCCTGCCCTCGGTTGAATGGGGAGCTCTGTTTCCCAGACAGCTTTCCCTTATCTGATCTGTGCTGGGATGCTCAATGGGGAGATTTGTGCGAAGAACGGGGTCAGACAATGCCGAGGAGCGCACGGGGCGATGGCAGCGTCAGATGCTCCGCGGCGGTTCGAGGAGGAGCTGGGGCGAGCGCTGGCTGCTGGCACGGGGATAAAGGAGCCCTTGTTCCCTGGGGTGGGGACACAGCCAGGGCCACGGGTGCCCAGGGGGATGCGGGTGGGTGGGTGGGTGCTGGAGCCCCTGCCTGGGCTCTGCAGCTCTTGGCGTGTTCATAGGGGAGAGTGGGGTCTGCCTGAGTCTGCTGAAGAATCCCAAATCCGTAACTGGGGCTTTTGTACCAGCACACTCTCCAAATCAGAATTTTTTTTTTTAATGCAAATTGCCCTGATTTGCATGGCTACGTGCATCCCCATCATTGTCTTCTCCTGGAGTGATGCACAGGGTGCATCTTGCCCCAAGCAGCGTTCGTGCTCGACATCATTCCGTCATTAATCCCGTCGCAATTAACGCATCTGTTCGCCTGGGGCAGCTGAGGCTCGGTCACACCTTTAGCAGTGACTTGGTCGTGGTGACTGGCAGCTCATCTGCGTGAAATTTGCCTTTGGGTAGAATTTCATTTAATGCAAATTATTGGACATGAGCAGAAAAAGATGCCAGGGCACCTGGGGAGCGGGTTGTTTGCCATGTGCTGTTGTGACACCGAGGAGATGCTGACTTTGACACTGAATGGTGGGTTGGTGTTGAGATTTCTGATTAAACAGCTTCTGAAAAATTAAAAAAAACAGTAAAAAAAAATAAAAATAAGGGGAGTGTGCTGAATGGAGTGCTCACAGAAGGGAGTTACTTGGTCCCCTTGCTGGAAGGTGTCCCCTCCGGATGCAGACGGGGTGAAATCAAGTGGAGTTGGGGGAATTGGAGATAATTTGGTTCCAGAAGGGCGCGAGGGCGATGGACAGGCTTTTGCGTGGGCTTGGAAGCAGCCCGGGACAGAGTTGGGAGACGGAGACGCTGAGCTGGTGGAGGGGCGGCTGGGGGTGGCCGGCGGGCGGTGCCGGGGTGCCTCCGGGTGTATTCACGGCGGGTTTTCTGTGTGTGCTCCGCAGGCGCCGTGCCCCAGCCCATGACAAACGGATCCGCCCAGACGCAGGTGAGGACCTGCCCGCTCCGGGATGGTGGGGTGGCTGGGGGGGCTGGCGGTGTCCTGGGTCAGCTCCGAGGAAGGGGTTGGAGCGATCGGAGGGATCCTGTGGGAGCAGCCAGGCTCCGGCTGTCCTGGGCTCCCACCACGTGAGCCTGGCGGGATGACCTGCCAGCCTGCAGAGCGGAGAGGGGTGCTCCTCCTGTCCCCAAGGTTTAGCTCAGCGGAATTGCTGCTGGCTGATTGTGATTGCTCCCTGCTGCAGCTTTAATTTCGGGGTTGCACGAGGCTGGTTTCAGCCCCAGTTGATCCCTGTCCCCAGGGACAGGGTGAGCGGCTCCCCAGCGCTGGCAGGATGGGGACCAGGCTCAGCCCGGCATGGGGGATGCTGGGGGCTGTGCTGGCAGATCCTGGGGAGCTCCCACGCGTGTGCAGGGTCCTGTCCCTGGCCTTGTGTTGCTCTCTGCCTGGCAGTGTGGCTGGGGGCTGTCTGGCTTTTTGTTTTATTTTATTTTATTTTTATTTTTATTTTATTTTGATTGGGTTTTTTAAATTTTTTAATTTAAAAAAAAATTATTTATTTATATTGTCTCCTAATTCTGTCTTTGTGCAAACTGGAATAACGTTCTCCTTTCCAACAGCTGAACGGAGGATCCACATCTTCATCTCACAGCGACCTTCAAAGTCCTGGGAAGGAATCGGAGGTAAACCCCCAAACATTCCGCACCCAGTTCCCCACTATCACGGGCGCCTGCTTCCCGCGGTGCTGCGCAGCCGGTGCCTCCCGGGTTGGTCTCGCAGCCTGGGGCACACCTGGACCCACCCAGGAGGCAAACCCCAGGGATCTCCCCCATCCTCTGCACCGTGGATGTGAATGAACCGGAGCCGGGGGCTGTCAGCCGCTGGTTCCAGCGCGGGGGTGGTGGCATTGCTGGGGTGGGTCGGTAACTCCGTCATGTCGAGGGACCCTCGGGTTCTGTCCCGGGTGTTCTTTCCCCTCTTTGGGGGACAGAAGAGCTCGCGGGGGTCGGGTGGCCTCTGCCAGCAGCAGCAGACGTCCCGTGTTACCGGCGGGGGTTCGGGAGGGTGCGGATCCGGGCTCCTCGCACGTGCTGGTCCCACTGGACATCGTGACCTCGGGGAGGAGGTGGCATAGGGGAGAGTCAGAGGGGGTAATGGCACCGAGGGAACTGGTGTGGTGTGGGGCGGTGACTCGTGCTCGGATGGAGGAGGAAAGGATGTCTGCGGGAGTTTTGGATCTGATACATAATCAGGCTGATGAGCTCCGGGGCAGGAGGAGCAGCAGGCTAAAATTTAAAAAAAGGCAAATTGCTTTTAGCTCGGAGAGCAGGGAATTTATCACAGCGCTTAAAGGAGCTGCTCCAGGCGGGAGGAGCGTGGATTTGGGGAGCTGCGGGGCTGCTGGCGGGGGGAGCCTGGCTGGACGCTGCGGCGAAGGGCTGGGGAAGGGGCAGAGCTCCTGTGCGAGGGGAAGGGGCGAGCAAAACTGAACACCAATTAGTTCAGTGGATTTTTTTCTTAATAAGTAGGGGATTTCTAAAGTGCTCAAAATTTTCTCTTTAGTGGGAGGCTCTGCTAGAGGAATGCCTCCCTGCAGGTGCTCGGGGGGTCTCTGCTGGTCCTTGGTGCTTGTCCTGCCCCCTGCCCTGGATGGTTGGGGGCGGGGGTCTGCCGGCAGCTCAGCAGCCCCCTCCCAGCACCCCGGGCTCCCAACCGCCTCGGCCACCAGCTGTGCCAAGAGCCGTGGCCAAACGCCTGCAGCCTGGCATCTCCGGTTCTCCCTGAGCGTTAAATAATTCATGTCCTGATCCAACGGCTGCTGCCTTTGGGACCCCGGGCTGTCCCGGAGCCTGAGCACAGCGGGTCCTCCCGTGGGGTCACCTTTGGGGTTTGTCAGAGGCCACTGTCCCACCTCTGCACTGGAAACCAGAGTCCCAGGGGGACGGGGGGCTGCCTGTGGCTCTGCCCGCCCAGCCCACAGCCTGGGGACCTCATTCAACCCCCCACCCAGTGCTGTTCGCATTCGTAACCCAGCACAGCGCTGGAGCCGTTCTCTTGCAGCGCAGGGGGACGAGCTGCCCGTGGTTAGCGGGAGGGTTTGTGAATCATTGTTTTGGAGTTTCGCGTGTGTGGTAGGGCAGCAAGGTGAGCAGGGAGGCTTCCAAATGTTTCCTCAAAGCTGGAGGTCTGCATCCTGTAGGTTTGCCCGCTGTTGACTCCGTGCTGCTCCGGGGTGCAGCTTCCCCTCGGGCACCTCCGCCCTGCCCGGCACCGAGACCTGCCGGAGCCTCCGTAGGGATGCGAGCGATGGAGCCGCTCCGAAATCCTTGCGATTGGAGCGAGCTGCCGGCTGAATGCAGCTGCGATGAACCCGGTCCCGGCAGGGATGATGCTCCCCAGAGCCGGGGGGTTTGAGGGGCTCAGAGCCGGTGCTGGGTCTGTCCCCAGCAGGGGTGCAGTGGAATAAACGCGTCTTGTACCCCGAGGAGGTGGTGGCCATCCGTCACCTGCTGCGGGACGAACAGGGTTGGGGGAGCAGCCGGGCACCTGGGGGTTCTGCCTTGAGGGTGGTGACTTCAGAGAGGAAAAAATTAATTTTCTTATTATAAAAGTGTTTTTATTAATCAGATGGGAAGGTGCTGTTTTCAGTGCAGTTCCCAAAGCAAATACTGCCCTAACTGGTGCTGGGCATGGCGAGCTGGGGGCTGCTGTCCCCCTGCCCACCCCCTGTCCCCACCTCAGCTGGCCATGGGTGCCCTGGGAGCAAACGGGTGCCCAGGCAGGCGAACGCGGGGGCTCCCTGCTGCATCCCCTCCCTGCTGCATCCCCTCCCTGCCAGCCCCGAGGCTCGCCCAGCATCCTCCCTCCTCCCCGCTTTCTGCCTGCTCCGGGGGTTTCTTTCCTGTTTCCCCAGCAGATGAGCAGAACACCTCGTTCTCGCTCTCGCAGCAGCTTGTTTCTGCTTTTCCCCTTCTAGCCGTAGCAGCCAGATGTTGTTCAGGCAGAAAAAAAACCAAACCCCACAAAACAAACCCCACAAAACGCACTGTAGTAATTAACTTCGCAGCCACACGGATGCTGCTGCCGCCAGTGAAACCGCAGACACGGCAAGGGGATGGGACTTTGACCTTCTGCTCCATCCCCCATCCCTGCGTGTTGTCGGAGGAACCGCCTCTCCCGGGGCCGTGCGGGGTGCGGGACGCCGTGGCCGCGGCGATGGGGGGATGCTGCCCTGGGCTGACGTCTCTCCTTCCTTCTCCGTGCAGGACGGAGACGGGGAGAAGAAGGACCCGTTTGAGGAGAGCGGGCTGAGCCTGAGCCCCACGGCGGCCGAGGCCAAGGAGAAGGTGCGGGCCAAGCGGGTGAAGAAGAGAGCTCCGCAGATGGACTGGAACAAGAAGCGGGAGATTTTCAGCAATTTCTGAGCCTCGCTGGGGGCTGCCGGCCGCCGCTCTCCCGCCCCTGCCCCAGCTCGGACGTTTCTGAGGTGCCTACGCCCTGTCCTTCGGTGTCCACGTGAGATGCTTTGTGCTCTGCTCTTCACTGGTTGCTTTACAAGGCGTATTTTAAAGTCCTTTTTTATTTTTTATTATTATTATTATTATTGTTACTCACCAGCGATTCTCATAAGACAAACGTGACCAAAGCTCCTTTTCCCGCTTGCTCCTCAGCCCGGCTCTGGCTGCCACCGTCCCCGTTCCTATGAGAAAGGACTGGAAGAGTTTAACTCTTGCTTCTTACCTGCATCATTTAGGCGTCTATTACTGCTTTTATTTTTTTTTAATTTGGGGTGTTTGTTTTGTTTTTGCGGGTGTCCCAGACTGAGCCCCATGGGATGCTCCGTGCCCCACGCAGGGTGGGGTGTACCCGCACCCCGTCTGCAGCGTTAACTACTCCCACGCTGGGAAAACGGACAGTGGCTGTAAATCGCTCTTGTTGGCTTTGCTATTGAAACTAAAAAGTTCGTTTTGTTGTTTTTGTTCTTTTTTTTTTTTTTAATGAAGTCCCAAATGTTTCCAGTTAGTTTAGGAACCTCCCTCCCCACCTGTGACTCCTGCCCTGGCAGTAAAAGCCCCTTTTTCATCCCTGGCAGCTCTGCAGAGGGGAAAGGGCAGAATTTAAGAACAAACCCCAAACCCTACAGCCCAAATGCTGTTTGCAGCCATTGGTGGGGAGGGCGGGGAGTGGGGCCAGTCCTGCCCCGCGGTGCGAGGAGCGGTGCTGCCAGCCTGGCTCCAGCACCTCGCAAGGGGACAAGAGCCGTGAGATGCCACAAAACTCTTTGGACAGGTCTCAAGGCGAGTGCACCCGGCATCTTTCCAGGGAGGAAGGTGGGGATCCGGCCGAAGCTGGGCGCTGGGGGGGCTCGGCGCTGGGGGGGCTCAGCCCTGGCCGTGCCGGGTGCTGGGTCTCGGCGCAGGGGCCGGGTCCCACCTGGCTTGTTGTTTCTGGGCTGGTGCTTGGTGCCTGCAGCCCCTGAGCGTACCCGAGTCTCTGCCTGGCCATGGGGAGGGTGTCCCCCGAAGCTGGGGGGTCTCTGCAGGGATGGCTCCAGAGCAGCGGGGTGAGGGAGCAGCAGCTCCTTTGGCGTTCTGTGGCCTCTTTGGAAACACCCTGGTCTGAGCACCTCAAAAATGTATTTTTAAAGCATTCCCCATTGAGCCCATTTCATATGACTTGGGGGAAGGAGGCTGCAGACAGAGGTGTTCTACCAGGGCAGGGTCCCAGCTGCGAGGGGGGGGCTCCAGCAACCCCCCCAAGCCCAGCCACGGCGGCTGCCCGGGATTGCTGCTCGGATGCCCCAGGAGCAGCGGGCAGGGACCGGGCACAGCAGGACAGTCGAGTCCAAAGCCACTTTCCCCAGTTAAAAGCAATCGGCAGCCATCACTTGGGGATCGACGACCAGTTTAAAACCATGGCTGGGACTGCCCTGACACTGCTGGGTGACATGCTGGTGGCCCTTGGGTGGGTTGGTGTGGATCTCCTAACAGCTGTGTGTGCTAAAAGGTGCCTTATAGCCTCCTGCTCTCCTCAGCAGCGGGTTGGTGCGGGGCAGGGGGACCGTGGGGAGCAGCCGGTGGCTGTGGCTGTTGGCCGGCAGGAGAGCGTGGAGAGCCTCAGGGTGAAGGGGGTGAGTTCTCTTCTACAGAAGTTATCCTTTACCATGTTGATGGGCTGAACAGGCTGAAAATCATGACTTTGGAGAGGAACTGGTGCAGGTGTTTGGCTCTCGGTGACGGGACTGGCAGCGGGATGACGGCTCAGGGTGCGGAGAGGTTTGCCTCCCCTCCAGGACTCTGCCATTGACCGGACACCTCTTCCCTACCCCGCTTCAAAGACAATTACCTGCTCTTTTTTTTGGCCCCCAAAATATTTGCTTCTTTTGCAGGAGCCCTTCTTTTTCATGGTATGTACGTTGCTTCCCGTGCCTGCGTAGCCAAACCCCAGGCAGCGTCCCGGTCTGCACAGGGCAGAGCGTTCCCCATCACACCGACCTCAATGTCGCGTTCTCCGATGCATGTCAGAGAGCAAAGACCCGTCTGTAAATACCGCGCTTCTCAGACAAGACTGGACCGCTGTGGTTGAGGGGGGAAGGAAAGAACGCGTAGTTTTGAATGCAGATCAAAAGAAATCAGGTGTGCAAATCTGTACTGATAAAGATTTTTAAATCTTAATCTTTGCTTAGTCCATGGAAACTGCTCCTGGTTAAAGCACTTATCGTATTTCTGACATCTTGTAGCTCAGTAGAAATTATTCAGTTCCTGTACATTTAACTTGGGAAAAAAAAAATCAATAAAGTATAAGGCTGTCAGCTGCATTGTAAAACCATAATGTACACTGTAATGTCAGTAATAAACTTTGTTTTCCCATGTACCAAGTACTTATTTGCTCGTTCCTCATCTGTTTGGTGGGGAACTTCAGAGCGGAACTGCAGCCTTCTGCAGCACATTATAAACTTTGCTTCCTCCCTTGCCTGTTTAAAGAGGAGCTGAAATTATTCCTTTGAAGCTCTACAGTGAAGTCAGCGCTGCCCTTTCTTTGAAGAACAAAACACAGGCGGCGGTAAGTGTCCCTTCTGTCAGCTTCTGAGGCGCACACCAGCCTGGCTCCTGTGGCCACTGGAACCTTGCTGGCACACACGCAGCCGAGAGTGACGCTGGTTTGTCTCCTGTCCCCCCTGCTCCCAGGACCTGGTCCAGGCGGTGACCTCCTCTGATCCTGGCTGGTGAAGCTTTCAGTTGAACCTCATTCACGGCAGTGTCCCGCACCGCCCGGGCGAGGCAGGAGGCTTGGCAGGTGGCACGCTGCCTGTTCGGCTGGCTGCTATGGCCTCGCGCTTCGGTGAGGTCACCCGTGCTCCCCTCCCCCTGCCCTGTGCGGCACAGATGCCAGCAAACCTCACAGGTGGAAAAAAATAACCAAACCCCACCTTTATTAAATGTGTATTTACAAGCAGCAGCATGTCCCGCAGGACAAAGCATTTCTCTCCAGCTACTCCAGCCGTGGCACAGCCCGCTGCTCTGCTGGGGCACGCTCAGGCATTCACACGGGGGCTGGAGCCTTTAGCACTGCCGCAGCAGGACTGCTGCACTTTGAAAGACCCTTTTTCCTCCCGAGAGCTCAGCCGTTGCCAGCGGCTGCTCCCTCCCCAGAGATGCTGAGCTGGCTGCAGCAATCTCCTGTTTCCCCGCAGTCACACAGCCAGCCCCGTGCAAAGCACAGCTTTACCAGGGCTCAGCTCTAGCCCGCTGCTGAGCCGCCGCAGCTTTGTTGCTCCATGAAGACCAGATGATCCCTCAGCGTCTCTTAGCAGCTGGGCAAATGTCTTGATTGAGGCACTCGCTGCAGCGAGGATTCACAGGCAGGCAGGTCTGCTGGCCAAAGCCCACCAAGAGCCAGTTTATCTCTCTCCAAAGATCCCTGCAGTGAGAGGAAAAACATGAGCTTTCCGATACAGCTGCTCAGAGGAGTTAAGAACAGCCTGTGCTTTTAAACGTATCCCTTTCGCCTACTGCCTGTTCCTCTTGGCTTCCCAAGGAGCCTGGAGGCGGGTCCCAGCCTCCTGCTACGAACAGCCCTCCTGACCTTTCCTGATCCCTCTGAACCAGGACAGGGAGCAGGGGACAGACACAGAGCGCCTGTGGTCATTCTCTGGGACTAAGGCATGTGCTGAATGTGGGGACGCGACAGTGGACCTGGCAGCTGGCAGTTGACACTGAAGATGAAGCATCAGTGAAGGCAGGAATCCAACCATGGCCTGATATTGCTGCGGCCGTTAGGCTCAGCAAGGTTCTGCACGGAAAAGCACCTGGTGTGGGTCACAGTGAACTTGTCAGGGCAAGAGTCTGGCGTCAAGACCTCCAGGTACCCGGCTGTGCTAGTGGTGACTGAGATATCTGATAGCCGGGAAACAACCAAGTAGCTGAGATGCTGCTGCAGCTCTCTGGGAGAGGGGAAACCCCCGCAGCTCGTCCCCCATAAAGAGGAGGGACCCAAAGTGCGGTCACTGAAAGTGCTGCAAGCAGGACTGCGTGCAGACAGCTCCTGCAGCTTTCTCGAGGGGCTTGGTGTGGGGAAGGAGGCTGGGGTCTCAGGCCTTACCTGGGCAACCAGTCCTCCAGCGCTGCCCGAGTTTCCTCGGGGTGTTTGGTCTCTTTCTTCACCCACTTCAGCCTGTTTGTGATCCTGTGCACGTGGGTGTCCACAGCTAGGGAGGGAGAGCCCAGAGTTTAGGTGGGAGCAGACACACCTGAACAGAGAGAGCACAGCCCAAAGCTGCCTGTCACAGCACAGCAGGTCCAGAGCCCTGCGGGGGCTTCCTCTGCGGGCCAGCAGGAACGGGCAGGTGAAACAGGAGGGTAGGCTCATTCCCAGAACAAACGTGCTGCTTTCTTCCTAGGCCCGGAGCCAAAAGCAAGCCGGGATGGATATCTCACACCACTCAGCTAGCGACACGCTCACCATCGGACCCAGCCCTCCTTCAAAGGCTCACGTGCTCTGATCTAGGGAGAGCTCAGCCCCTCCTGGGTTCTCTTCCTCCCCGTGTTTCAGCTGATGTTATGCAAGTTGCAATCTCTGCCCCTTAGTTTACCCAGATGGAAAACACATTTCATAATACCTACCAACACAAGAGGGTTTGTGAGGCTTAAACGAATGTTTATAAAGAACTTTGAGCTAAAAAGCTCTGAAAGCAAAGTATATTATTGTTAGATCAGCAGCGATAAACCTGTCTCTATGGCTAATTGGGCAAAACCCAGGAAATTGCTGTAAACAGGAAGACTAAGTCTTGCCTCCTAAATCATAACTGAGCACACAATTATTTGGAAAACAGTTGGCTACTTTGGCTCCCTCTAGACTTCCCTCCCCCACAGCAGAGAGAGAACAACAGACCCCCAGCACTGTCGAATCCAGTGCAAGAGCCGCATTTCGTACAGCTGACGGTCACCAGAGAGGCGGCGGGACTCAGCTGCCACCCGCGCTGACCTGGGGCTGCGTGCTCGCCGCGGCGGCAGTCATTCATCAGGTGACACCATTCCTAGTTTTCCCAGGGCTCCTCCATGAAGCAGGAAACCCACTGGGAATATTAATCTGTCCCCAGGGGCCCCCAGGCCGGGCAGCCCGCCGGGACCCTGCAGCTGATGGTCCAGCCCCATCTGCCGGCTGCTGAGGGCAGCTCCAATAAACAAATTTTCCCCTTGGCCACCTACTACCCAGCAGCGGGAACTAAAACAGATCAGAAATTCTGTAGCTACAGATTGCCTGAGACTGTTTTTTTCCAACAACGCACTATGAATTACCAATTTCAAAAGGCAAATGCTTCTGCCCTCTGACAGCTTGGCAAACAAAAATCCCAAATGAGATTTTTTTTTTTTTAAACAGAAGCAACCTTGGAAAAAAAAATAACCTCAGACTATCCTACAACTATCCCCAAATTGCAAAATCATTCCCACCTTTCTTTCACTTGACACCAAAGAGATTTCAAAGCATTATTCTACCAGCACATCTTTTTGGATGCCTACCCAACGAGGCAATGCTTGCACTGCTTACCGGCATCTGAAAGGAGGGAGTGACTGCCTGGGGGGGTTCCTGCTATCAAATTTGGGGAACAAACAGTAGCTGGATCCACGTTTAAATCCTCGCAGCTCATCTGCTGTGAGCACTCGAGGGTCACATCCTTCACCCACCCAAATACTCTGCAGAGGACTCAACTGAAGCGATGCTATCAGGCTCCGGGGAAAGGCAGTTGACCCAGGTGTGATGCTTCCCCTCTGCCCAGGGAATGGATCAGGCAGGATTTAGGAGAGGAGTGGGGAAAACCTGGTCCAACCTACCTATCCCGGACACAGTGTTCCAGGCGATGTTCATGGCCAAGTGGGCCATCTTGGGCCCAACTCCTGGCAGCTGCACCAGCTCCTCCACAGTTCCCGGAATGTCACCCCCGTATTTCTGCTTCAGGATGGCCGTCGTCTGCTTTATGTATTTCACCTTGTTCTGGAAAACCAAGGGGAAAAGCAGAAAATCCAAGTTGCTCTCCAGTACAGGAAAAAGAGACAAACAGCTGAGAAAAGAAACCATTCCTGAGAGTGTGTTACCTGTGAGGCCACACACTGGCGTCTGCAGAGGGGAGACAGAGGTCTTTGATTTCTCCTTGAAAGCAAAATGCTGAGACCTGATTAGCGCTAACCTCCCCTGCACACTCCAGGCACTGCAGCAAAAAATCTTGCTGTGAATACAAATTGCTAAAACTGGCGTAAAACACAGCTTCAGCTTGACTCCCGGGGCCAGATCACCACGGGGCATGGCACGGAGGCTGAATATTGGCTGGGGGTGTGTCTCAGGAGCAGGGCTGGTTCACACCCACCTCCTGCCTTTGTCACCTGCTGTCAGCCACAGCACAGGCTGCAAAGGACAAGCCTGGAGCCACCCTGCACACCTCTCCTGGGCCTCTGAGCTGTCTCAGCTGCATGGGAGCAGGGGATCACAGACATGGAACGGTTTGGGTTGGAAGGGACCTTAAAGATCATCTAGTTCCAACTAGGATGGTGGAGGAGGTTTCTCTAAGAGCATGTCAGGTGCTGCTACGATCCTGCACTCACCCTCCAGAATCCTACGGGGTAAATGATCTGCCCAAGCGTCGCATCATCCATCTGCAAAACACTGTCAACTGTGAGCCCGTGCTGCCTCAGGCGCAGCATGGCAGCTGATGTCACCTGGTCCTTGGTCTGGCTGGAGAGCATCAGCGACAGCAGAACTTGGTAGCGCATCACCTGGGGAAAAGGAGGCAGTGAGACACCCCAAGATCTCCAGGGGGATCCAGCTGCCTCTAGGGCTCAGTTCTCCCATCCAGCACCATCTTCAGCACATGGTATGGACCTATCCCGGTCCATATCTTGCAGACTGGAAGGCTGCAAGAGAAATACTCCATAACCTTTCAATTCTACCGCACAATAAAGACAGAACAGAAACACCTTCAGCATGAGTGAAAGGGCAGAGAGCAGCTCTTGAAAATCCCGTCCCTCTCCCTTTAGGCTTCAGTAGAACTGGGTATCTGTCTCCAGTGAGCTCAGATCTATAGACCTGGGATGACAGACTGGGAGATGAAGCACAAAACCCAGAAGTTGCTCTGATGCTGCCATGCACCCAGACTATTCACATCCTATTTTGCAATCGATTTTTACCCGGATGCAATTCTGTCCCCACCAGAATGAGGAGGATTGTGCAGCTAACCTGAACTGACCCAGGATGCCCTGGGACACAATCCTTCCCCCAGCTCTCTTTACAAACACAGTTTACAACAGCACAGGTGCAATGGGAAAAAAATCTTTGAGTGGATGGAAGTAGGGTAATCTCCAAGTGCACGGAAATTGTGTGAGGAGCACTGGTGTATGCTGAGGGTTACAACATCCACTTTTTCTTGGAAGCAACAACCCTGCTTCCCTAGGGAAGAAAAGTTATTTCCGTATCGTGGACCATGGTCCCCTTGGCCCCCCAGCTGTACTCGGTGCCAGCCCACATGGCTGCAAAGCATGTGACGCTGTCTGAATCCAGAGTCAAAGCTAACCGTTCTCCCCAGGGATCCAAGCCCGAGGCACGATGCCAGCAATAAGGACAGCGTCACACACACTGAAGCTGCACAGCTGTGTCTTCGAGATCGCTCCCTCAGAGCCCAGCAGGTCGCTGTGGAGCACGTGAGTCCCGCTGCTCCGCTGAGCCTGCCTGCGGGTTATCTCCACGTTCCCATACCAGTGCCATGCACAGAGAGCACAGCTGTGCAGCCCCGGGTCCCAGTGCCACTCCGCTGCCTCCCTCCGCTTTGTTTTTTGTACCGATGCAAATGGTCCCCTCAGAGGGAGGCGTCATCTGCAGCCTTTGATTGCATTCCCAGGCTAGGGGAGTGCAGTGCCATCCCAGCATGGCCCTTCCTTTCAACCAGTATCCCCTTCAAAGTAGACTGCAAGAGGGCAGGAAGCCCACCTACGCTTATGTGCTGCTCTGAAGAGCATAAAGGCAGTCTGGAAAGTTTTTTCTTGGCTCCCCTCACCTTTTCTCCATACTTTTCCCTCTGTATTACATAGCCATCTTACTGAATACCTTCCCTGGACTCCTACAGGATTTTTAAGAAGAAAGGAACATGCCTTCACATCCTGCCAGCCGGCCCCAGAAAACAGCACTGCCACAGTACTGTCACAAGGGCTGTCTGAAGCCCAGTACCAGAGGCAGCAGCTGACTCTCCTCCTCTATCAGAATGAGTGGTTTCTCTCATAGGCACACTTCTGCAGTAACCTCTTGTGGCATCAATCCCAGCCTAGAGTCCAGATACACCCTGTTTTTATTTTTCTGCTCCTGAGACATCCAAAGTGGGACATATCCAGAGGTAACGTGGCCCTGAAGGGCTGTGGAAGCGGCGCTGTGGCTTCACACGCCTGCCTGACAGAGCAGGGCGGTGGGGTGTTGTTACCTGGGGAGGGGCACTGGTGTCGTAACACTTCTCCACTCCCATCTCATCGACAGGAGCATCTCTGTTCCTCCTCATTTCCCGGATGTGCTCCAGCTGCTGCCGCCAGTCCCTTGGCTCCCAGCGCGGCCTCTGGGGCTCAGGGGTCCCCTGCTCGGCACCGTCCCCCTGCCCAGCTTCGTAGGCAATGGCCACGCTCTTTCTCCTCCTGCTGCGCCTCGGGACGCTGGCTGTGCTGTGGGCCTGGCTCCCTGCAAGGGATGGGAGGGAGGTGTTCAGGCCTGAGGCCAGAGGAAAGGAGCCCTCATCTGCCACCAGAGCCCGGCATTGTCCCTGCATGCCACCAACTGCCCCGGGGACCCAGACGAGGGCTGGATTCGTCTTCCTCATAGTCCCAACCCAGCAGCAACACCTCACATCCATCCAGCCCTCACCAGAGACAGCCGTAGGGCGAGGAAGGGCTGGGAGGGACTTGGGAAACCGGTGACAACAGCTGGGGACACATGTCACACTACAGGGACACGTGTCCCAGACACACAGGAGGATGCTGAGGGACAAGGTGCATCCCCAAGCCCTCGCCTGGTGCCACAGGCAGGCCAGCCGCCGGGGTGCCGCCACATCCCGGGCTCCCAGGGGGAGGTGACAAGGACCCCGCGCCACTGCCCCCCGCCTGGGCCGGGCCCTCACTGTCCCCAGCCCCCCCTCCCCGTGTCAAGGCCGGACCGGGGCCGCACACGCCCCCGCCAGCCCCGGGACGCACCGATCATCCCTCTCCCGTACCTCCGGCCGCCCCCCGGGCCCTGCCGAGCCGCCGGGCCGCCGNCGGCCCGGCCCGGCCCGGGGTGCGCGGGGCCTGGCGACAGGCGGGGCCGTGCCGTGCCCCGGGGGAGTGGGGCTGCCCCCGGCTGGGGGGGGCTCGGGGTGGCCCCTGTCAGGGAGACGGGGCTGTGCTGGGGGGGCGGGGGGCTGTGGCTTGTTCCGCCTTGGGTGTCCGTGAGGGGGTTTGGCGTGTCCCGAGGTGATAGGGGGCTGTGGTGTGGTCCCGAGGTGTTTGGGGGTGACGGGGGGACACTGTCATGTCCTGGGGTGTATTAGGGCCCCCAGCCCGCCACCCCAGGGACCCCCAGGTCTCCATGCCCCCGGGGATGTTGGGCTGGGGGCTCTGGTGTGTCCCTGGGGCCTGGGGACCATGGCATGTCCCTGGGATGGCGGGCTGGGGGCTGTGGGGTGTCCGTGGGGGGGGGACCATGGCATGTCCCTGGGATGGCGGGCTGGGGGCTGTGGGGTGTCCGTGGGGGGGGGACCATGGCATGTCCCTGGGATGGCGGGCTGGGGGCTGTGGGGTGTCCGTGGGGGGGGGACCATGGCATGTCCCTGGGATGGCGGGCTGGGGGCTGTGGGGTGTCCGTGGGGGGGGGACCATGGCATGTCCCTGGGGTGGTGGGCTGCAATGTGTCCCCTGGGATGCTGGGCCAGGGTCTGTGGTGTGTCACCCTGGAGCACAAGGGATTGCCGTGGTGTGTGTTGGGGTGTGGGGAAGGCCTGTGGCGTGTCCGTGGGGACACGGGGCATAGCTGGGGGGCTGCGGGTTTTGTGTGGGAGCGTGTGCTGAGGGCGGGGTGCTGGGGGCAGCATGCAGGGAGCGGGTGTCTGCTTTGAGCTGGGGGTGGGGGTCCCTGAGGGGCAGGGGGTTGGGGCTGGCTGGGGGGATGGATTCTGAAGGATGTCGTGTCGATGTGCCATTGCTGCAGTGGGTGTGCTTGTTCTCACTGCCCCTCTTTCTCTGTGCTGTAGCAGCACTGGGATGTTCTAACGCTCAGATTCATGAGTCCTTTCCTCACATCTAGCTGCCCTCAGTGCAGGGTCCTCATGTGTGCAGGCTCCTTGCTGTTTCACCCTCAGCGCTGGGCTTCTCCCCTGTTTGAAATGGCTTGAGGCGCCAGAGCTGTTTGTAAAAGCCACATTGTGCCAGTTGTTACTGGTATTTTCCTGCTTAAAGATTCCCCTTAACAGAAACCCTGTTCTGTGTTTGCAGGGGCTCGGCAAAGCCCGTTTTGCCGTTTGTCAGCAATGGCAAAGCCTCAGAGCAAGGATTCTGGACTGAAGGAGAAGTTCAGGAATCTGTTGGGGCTGGGAACATCTCGGGGAAGTTCAAAGTCATCGGAGGGCAAGCAAACAGAGTTTATCATCACTGCAGAAATACTCAAGGTGTGAGAACTGACCGTGGTAAAGGTGGGGATAGTGCCTGGATGATCTGAGCTCAGAGAGTCAGAGGGAGGGCATGCTCGTTCTCCTTTCTGTTTTGCTGTTCACTCCCTCTCTAATCATGCCTTTTTACCTCATTCTGTAGTGACATGGAGGTAAAACTCCCCTCCTTTGAAGTTCCAGCATTTTAGTTATTCAGTGGTTGAACAGTTTTGAGATATTTGACAGGATGGTGTTGTCTCTTTCGGGTTACAGGGTGTTTCCTCAGAATATATCGCTCTTGGTTTATCATCCAAGCTTGATGAAGGTTATGTGCTGGCAGCTAGCACACGCTGGAAACTGTTTCTGTCTTATGAAAACCTTATGATTTTGTGAAAATTAAAAAAAAATAAATTGATTCCAGTAGTTGGTACAACAAGTCCGTAAACAGAATGGTTGGCACACAGGGAGGAAAGGGAGAAGGAAACCAGAATTCCTTCCCGTCTGCTGGAGCAGCCAAGATCTTACCTGCTGGAAGGCTGTAGAGCTGGACTTAACGTCCCTCCTTTCTCTGCCCTTCTCTCATGAACTGTTATTAACTTTTCTGAAGAAAATTAGATGTTCTGTCCTGGATGTGAAAAGCTGCTTGGCTCCAGTTCTGTGAAAGTTCTAGTTTTGAGAAATGGTTTGCTAATGGAAACTTTTTTATTTGAGAAATTCCTGAAAAGCTCCAGTAGTGACTAAGGGTTAGATCATTTTAGACAAATGTGTATTTCATTTTTCAGTGGTTCATGATCCCTTTTGAGAAATGGATAAGTGTTTCTAGTAAGATAAACTGTTAGCTTGTTTCTACATTTCTTTCCAGGAACTGAGCGTAGAATGTGGATTAAGTAATAGGATACGAGCAATCAGTCAAATTTGTGAAGTGGCAAAAACCAAAAAAATTGAAGAGGTAAGTTTCAAAGTGTTCCGTGAATATTTGAAAGGTGAATATTTAAGCAACAGTTCTTAACCTATGGTAAGAGGCTCCTGTACTTTAGACTGCCTTTTAAAATTGGTAAACCCAGAAGTTACATTTTGTGCTGTCCAAACTGTGAAAGGATGGCCCGCATGGCAAGGAAGTGAGTCTTGTCCACCCTGCCGACCGTGGAGCAGAGACGAAATAGGTGATGGGCTTCCTGAACTGAAGGGAAGGAGAATGCAGCAAATATTCAGACCTGTTCAGGGCAGTTTGTGGGAGATGAGGTTAATCCTCTAGAAGAGGTGTTTGCTAGCTCCTTCTGTCTTGTTAATAAGCAACCTCAAATTGGTTTTAAACTTGTGTTGGGGTGAAGCTTTCTGCACCAATCTTCCCACTGCAGTAAGGGTGTGAATGAAGAACTTCAGTTCTTGGGGTACAAGCTGTCAGGTAGGGTGGGATTTGGTGTCTCATGGTTCCTCTGAGCTTATCCCCAGGCGGGTGGGGTGTCCCTGAGAAAAGAGAACTCTGGACATGAAATCCCTGGAGATCTAGTTTGTTAACTTCTCATAATTAATGACTGACTGACTGGATAAAGATCCCAGAAGCAGCTTAGCTTTCCCGCTCCTGCCTGTCTCTTGTTTTTTTTTTTTTTTCAGCACGCAGTGGAAGCAATATGGAAAGTGGTAGCTGATATGCTCCAGCCAGAGCGCCCCGCCGAAGCCAGGCATGCCGTTCTTCATCTGCTGAAGTCAATCGTTCAAGGACAGGTGAAAACAAATGAACTGTAGAAGAAACACTACACTTAAACTCGGGTTTGTGCAGAGTATAAGTGTGAAAAATATTGGATAGCTCTTTTCTACACCTTTCCATGTGTCTTATTTTGGTTGTACCTAGTAAAGGGGAAGGTTTGGCCTCATAGCAAAACTTTTCATACGACTTGTCAAAAGCTTTTCTGTTTTGGGGCAGTGCTCTTGAAAAAGAGGGAATACTTGGGGTTAAGTTAAGCCTAGTACAGCAAATTTTATATGGTCTTTGCCCAATCCTATCGGCCCTAGTCTGCAGCTGGTTTTGAGGTTTCAGCATGTCAAGAATGCAAGGAGTTCTGATTGAGATACTTTTCTAGTCTGGCCAAGTTAAGCATAGTATGAATTCTTCAGATTTCACAATGTGCTCTGCAAACGTAAGACTGTATCAGACCAAAGCTCTAGTTTTCAGTTTTCCAAAAAAGTAGGGGTAGGTGCTTACGCAAAGAGTCGGCATTGGTTCTGGTTTGGTGGGTGGTTGTTTCGCTGTCAGTGCTGTCAGTTGCAGTTTCCCTGGGTTACTTTATTGGATGTTGTTTCTGTGTTGCTGGACAAAATGCCTCCAGCCCTGAGTGCCGATAGAACAGATCGAGAAGACCTGAGCCATTGTCAGCAGCCAGGAGACTTTTGCAGGCCATAGGAAATGAAAACAGTTTCGAGCATGAAGATTACTGTTATAGACCTTGATAAGTTCCAGGCCTTAACTGTCTTTTTTGACTAGTGACACTGTTATTGCATCCCCCAACCCCCTCTTTGATTTTTATTTTTTTTTTTTTTAAGGGTGAAAGATTAGGGATCCTCAGAGCACATTTTTTTAAGGTTATTAAGGACTATCCCTCCAATGAAGACTTGCATGAACGGCTTGAAGTGTTCAAGGCTCTAACGGAGAATGGACGATACATCACCTACTTAGAGGAAGAGTTAGGTGAGTGTTGTGTCTAGCCCTCTTCATTTGGTGGGAGTAAGTCAAGGAACAGGCATTCAGTGATACAAAAAAAAGGTAGTGGTAACACTTCTGGGTAGAAAGCATGTTGTAACAGTTTTTTTTTCTTCTCTAGCTGACTTTGTACTCCAGTGGATGGATGTTGGTTTGTCTTCTGAGTTCCTTCTGGTGTTAGTGAACTTGGTGAAGTTCAATAGCTGTTATCTGGAAGACTATGTAGCTGACATGGTGCAGTAAGTTTTTGTTTTGTTTTGTGTTTTAACTCTTCCATGCTTATTCTTGGTAAATTACAGGAGAAAGTTGCAGATCAATATACAGATGAGTGGAATGGTTTTAATCTGATCTGGATCTGTTTCATTCCAGGTCCTACCTGACATTTCTGACAAATATTTGATTTTTCAGTCCTTCCAGTGGGCAGATCTGCTTTAGTTTAACTGCACGTGTTTTCCCTATTTCATGACACGGGCCTGGTTGCATTGCGTAGTCTCACGAAGGGTCTCTGCTGTTGTATTAGTGCAGGTGTACTGAGTTGCATTTAAGTGCAACTTTAAGCTGACTGTATAAAAGAGGCTGTAGTGCTCAGTGTCTCTAGGAGTGTTGTCAGCAATGCCACAGTAAGGGGAATGATGAGTAAAATAACATGCCACTTGTCTGCTTTGGCTCTTTGTAATTTGCCTAAAATCATATTAAGCAAACAATTATAATTAACTGTTCTTTCCTGACAGCAAGATATGCCTCTTGTGCATCCAGACTTCATCATCTGTGGACATAGAGGTCAGTAATTTCAGTCTCTCTTCATACTTAAACGTTCTGTGAATTCTTTGTAACTGCAACTTTTACAAACTCCGATCATTGGACTCTGTTTATTCTCATCTTACAAGAGAGCTAATACAATGTTATGAAGTATCTGTAAGCCATTGGGTCTCGTACACCAGTAATCTTTTTGTTCTAAAACAAAGCATTGATAAATTTGATAAGCAAATCAATTTTTTCAACAATGCTTTTTATGGTTTACTTTAGTTACAGTATGATTTAAAAAAAACAAACAAACAACAAACCAAAATCACAACATATCTGTGTCCCTTTTGACTTCCTGAAGATTTCCTGGGTCTGCCACGTTAGGGTTTGACCCACTCTGTTCCTAAAGAATGCTATAACCATTCTTTCTCTTTCCCAAAGATTTCCTTGCAAGTCCTAGATGCAGTTGTTTGCTATAATTGTCTGCCATCAGAGAACCTGCCAGTATTTATCATCACTTTGTGCCGTACCATCAATGTGAAGGAGCTCTGTGAGCCGTGCTGGAAGGTCAAAACTTTCTTGTAGTTTTGTTTTTTAATGAATTTGCTGTTTCGGAAGTGTCAGATGTGCCTGTGCACATTTGCCATAAATTTCAGTTTGCTTTTAAGAGTAAATTAATGATTGTTTCAAGTATTAAGGGACCAGCACATTGTTATTCTAAGTGCTGTCATGTCCGTGGAATTTACCCATCCCAGCTGATGTGACAGGCTGCCTTCTCTCTAGTGGCATGGAAATGGCCAGACACATTTACTTACCAGAAGCGGGCATGCTGGCCAGCTAACTGCATATTTAGTCTAATGAGTGTTTTAATGATTGGATATTTAAGTGTTCTCTTTGAATTTGCAGCTTATGCGCAACCTTTTGGGAACTCATTTGGGACACAGTGCCATCTACAACATGTGCAGGATCATGGAAGACAGGTAAAGAACGAAACCCAGGGAATTCAGCAGAGGTCCCGTTGAGATAAAGAGAGTTGCTGACCTCAGCAGAATAAGCTGAAAGTTCTGGTGCTTAGAAGTGAATTCCCTTCTTAGTTATGATGCTGAAGCACTCATTTTTTGGCTTTTCTGAATTTATTTTTCCTTTTTTTAAAGTTGTACTAGACGATTTTCTGCTTTTAATGTTTGTAAATTGCTGTGCAAGGTTCTGATGTATAACAGCTGGGAATTACTGTTGTGACAGTGTATATTCCTATTGACTCTTGTACACTAAAATAGTTGTAGCATGGTCTAAGAGTTTCCTTCCATCTGTTTTAGAGCTTACATGGCAGATGCAGCGCTGCTGAGAGGAGCTGTGTTCTTTGTCGGGATGGCTCTGTGGGGTGCTCATCGCCTCAATTCGCTCAAGAATTCCCCAACTTCAGTGCTGCCTTCGTTCCTCAAGGTAGGAGGGGATGCTGGAGGAACTTTTTAATCAGGAATACATCTGGACCTGTGCACATTTACAAGAAAAATGTGGTCCTCTACGTCAAAGAAATCTTTATATGCCTGGAGGACAACAGACAGCAATTGGGTATGGGGTGAAGTGTGGGGAAACAGCAAAACAACGGAGGATTTAAGTTTGAAAGTGAGGCCTCCTTCTGGAATAACTTTGTTGGCCAGAAAAGCAAAATCTTTGTTCTTTTTATCAAATATCTAAAGTGTGGGTACTTTAGCTTAAAAAATAAAAACAAAGCACAAACTTTCAGTCTTTCCAGTGTGTGGTACAAAATGTGAGGGTCGGTGTCTTCAGGAACAGCCTCAGAGCTCTCTTAAAATTTTCTCATCCAAGTGCATCGAGCAGGAATTACTGACTTTAACCTCCTGTGTCTGCTCTGTAAGATGGGACTGTATTTGACATCTGATCTACAGCTGCTTGCAAGAGTACATAACTGCACTTTATTAAATGTTTCTTTGTGTATATAGACTTTAATGTATTTATCTCAGACCTTCGGGCTAAGTTCCTAAAGATTAAGGCATGTTTCATTTGAATTTAAGAGAGTTACTGATCACTGCTCTCCAGTTGTGAACTGACGGAAATGTTTTGTGTTCCAGGCCATGACATGTCCCAATGCAGTTGTATCTTACGAGATAGTTCTGTCCATAACACGTCTCATAAAGAAGTACGGGAAGGAGCTGCAAGCTGTAACGTGGGATATCCTTTTGGACATCATGGAGCGATTACTGCAACAGCTGCAGGTGAGTGTTGAGCCTGCCTTGATGTGCTTTCGGTCAGAAGACTTGCCATAAATATTTTTGCAAGCTGATCTATTTATACGCTCTGGTGAGCTCTGAAGCTGGATGAAGGTTTAGCCCAGTTCTCCATACTGTGCTTCTCAACCAAGTTTTCTGTTTGTGTTTAAAAGTTAGCACTTTCTGGTAAGGTAGAAGTCTTCTAGGGGTGTGTTTGTCTCTGTTTCAGAGTCTGGAGAGCCAAGAACTTAAGTCCATTGTACATGATCTTTTGACTACAGTAGAAGAACTCTGTGACCAGAATGAATTCCATGGCTCTGAAGAGAGATTTTTTGAGCTGGTGGAAAGATGTGCTGATCAGAGACCAGTAAGAATTTCCTTATTGCCAGTTGAAACTGTTTTGTTACTCAGTACAGTTGAAAGTTGGGAGTCCTAAAATACCAAGAGTTCAGAAACTCACAGCAAGGACGTGAGCCTTGTTCTCGGGGGTGGGGGGAAATGGTTATATTGTATTTGCTTATAAACTAAAAACAGTTCTTGATCTTTCCATGAAAGGAATCTTCTGTATTAAACTTGATAACATACAGAGCTCAATCCATTCATCCTGCCAAAGATGGCTGGATTCACAACCTGCAGATGTTAATGGAGAGATTCTTCAGGTATGAACTCAAAACTTTATGAATACAAGGCACTTTCAAACGGTTCTTGCCACCATTTCATGTTAGACCATTCTGCTTTCCGGAGTTCTAATGTTGTAAATGACTTCTTAGAAGTATGGTCGTTTCAGAGCACAGTACATGAAAGGATTTTGTTTAACAGAAGAATAACTTTCCACTGAGTTATTTATGCTGCTTCTTTTTTTTTCCTCTTTATTTCCATTGGATGGTGCTATTCCAATTAGCTTAGGCAGTTATGGTTCGACTCCACAGCTCTTTGTAGTTCTGACACCAAACAAAGCTTTCCTGCTAAGCATCAGGATTGCATATGGTTATACAGTGTGAAAGTAATATCTGGTTTTGAATTGGTACTCCTAAAAGTGTTCTTGTGCTCTAAAATATCAACATACAGCAATAACAAACTTCTGTCTCATCTGTGAAATGCTGCCAGAGAGCAACTGTTCCTTGGTGCCATATGTTTGGTTTTAAATTTGCTCACCAGAGCACTTGTTCTTCTGACATGTGCTTCCTAGTTTGGATTGGAAATGGGAAAACTGCAGTTACAGGTCTGCAGAAGTTGTAAAAGCTGAATTGGGATTCCACTTTCCACGTGTTCTTGAATCTGATTTCGTATGTAAAGATATTAACCGGAGGCCCAGCTGACCTCTAACAGTTATTGTTATAAATCTTAAGAAGTTTCTTAGTTTATTTTAGTTTTACTTTCCTTTTCTTCTCTACACCCTTCCCTAAATATCAGCAACTTTATTTTATTCATCTTGAATTTGCTCTTCCCATTTCAGGAACGAAAGCCGTAGTGCTGTTCGTATAAAAGTTCTGGATGTCTTGTCCTTTGTCCTGAGCATCAACAGACAGTTCTATGAGGTGTGTGTTTATCTTTTCTGATGATCACATGTGAGATCTTGAGTGGGTCCCTTCAAGATTGGTGAAATCATGATGCTGTTGCATGTTTTCTCTCTCTCAAAAAACCAACCCCTACAAGTCTTGTCAACAGTCAATTTGAGCCTGGGCTGTCAGATCTGTAGGACAGAAAAACCAAAGCATCAAATCCAAATTCAGCAAAAGTCATTAATATTTGGTGGGGTGGCAGACAGAAATACTTAATTAGATGGAAGAGGAAAGATTTAGGAACCAAACAGTTCGTTGAGGAGCAAGCCTGACAGCGGTGTTCTCTTGTTTGTAACTATTTGTCTCTTTAACATGCTGACAGCAAAATGTCCAGGCTTATTGAGGTCTGTCCTCTTGCAGGAAGAGCTGATAAACTTGGTTGTGATCTCTCAGCTGGCTCACATTCCAGAGGATAAAGACCATCAAGTCCGGAAACTGGCCACTCAGCTACTCGTAGACCTGGCCGAAGGCTGCAACACGCATCACTTTAACAGCTTGCTTGATATCATCGAAAAGGTGAGGCAGAGTTGGGTCAGTTGTCAGGAACATCACCACATTCTTTTGCCAGATCCTCTTCCTCTGGCTGAGGAGATTAAGCCGTGACTGTTACCAGTTGCATGGCTCAGCAGGATATTGTACAACTGCTGGGGTTTGGAGGCTGCAAGTCTGAAGTGCAGAGCGGAAGGGAGCTTTAGAAACTCTGTTAATGCACATCCAAGCTACCTGGCGGGCCTTGCAGCAGAATTTCCAGCAAGGATGCCTTGCGGTAGCCTTTCCTGACCTTCCAGGATGGAAGTAAAGAAAAGGTGTCTTGCAGATTTAAACTGTGTGTTGCTTTTCTTTTTAAAAGGTGGCTGCACATTCTCTCTCATCTCCGTCTGACCTGGAAGAGAGGGACTTGCTGTCATATTCAGCTTCTTTGGAGGATGTCAAGACAGCAGTTCTTGGACTCCTGATAATTCTTCAGGTAAATGCTGCAGAGCATTAAACATGTCTTCTTCAGAATAGTCTTCTGGACCTGGCTTTTTAGATAACCGTTCTTCCACTGTTAAATATTTTAACTCTTGTTCTGGTCATTCCTTTTGCTTTTGAGAACTGTATGACTGTTTACTCAATGTTTTATTTTCTTGATTTCCATTGTAGAATAAATCTGAGCACTTTTTCATATGTGGAGGGCAGATGTGTTCATAAAGTAACAGAAAGGGAGTGGTTCATAACCTTGAATAGATCCCTTATGTTTGGGTAGTGTGTCCTGTGACGTGGTGGAGCAGTTGTGAAGAGCTGCTGCCCTGGAGCCAAGCAGAGTTGCTCTGGAGTCTTTGCAGAGGTTCTGTCCAGAGCCATCTGTTCAACTTGCTTTCAGGAGCACGTTTTTACTGTGTTTTTCTTGAATTCTCAGTGCAGGTGCACATTTCTGAATAACAACTGTCAGTCTGTCTTTTGATTTGTGTTTCTCTTCCTGTGTAGACCAAACTCTACAGCTTACCCTCCAGCCACGCGATGCGGGTGTACGAGATGCTGATTCACCACGTCCAACGCCATTACATATACGCGTACAGCCTTGCTGTTGCTAGCAGCATCAGACTGCAGGTATGAGCCGTAACCCGTGCTTTCAGGGTGAGCACTGCACGCTCTCTTTGTGGTTCTTGGGTGGCGAATGGGGTGTGTGTGCTCTAGAGCTTGTCAGAAGTAGAATTAAATATTTCCTGGCTAATAGGAGTATGTGTATCTACTGTAACACCAGAAGTGATGCCTCCTGCAGAGCTAGCCTCTGCATTTGTTAAAAAATCCCTTTGTACTTGCAAAAGTATCACACGGGGAGGTGGGAGAGTATTCCCCTGGCTTGGGTTTTGGGTGATTCCAGTGTCTTCTCTGTTACAGGTATTTGATTTCCTGCTGATGCTTCGAGCTGACTCCCTTCACCGTCTTGGTCTTTCCAACAAGGATGGAGCAGTGAGGTTCAGCCCTTACTGTCTGTGTGATTATGTGTAGGTTTCTCACTGCATTAAGCAAAAGCTGTTTTCCAAACTATTTGGTATTTTTGTATGAGCTTAATGGTCCATCAGTAGTAATCTGCAGTTTTTCTAAATCTTCCAAATCCTGATGAATCAGCTGTTAGACAAGTCTGTAGTTACAGCCTAGGATTGTCTCAACTAATAACTCATTGGTGAATTGTTCTGAGAAATCACTTACCTACAGAGCTCTCCATCTCAGACATGACATTTCTGTTCCTGCTCACAAAACTTCACAAAAATGTTTGCAATTTCCTGCCTGAAACCATATTGGGGTTTGATTCAATGATTTGTACAAATCTGGCTTTTTTTAATGCTATAGCTCAGTTTGAAGTTCTTTGTGTAACTCTCACCAGAAGATTCTAAATTTGCTAGGGGCCTGGATAGAAAAATCCTTAACTGGACCAACCTGACTCATCGCTGTCAGTCTACTGGACAATCCTGTGTTTTTAATTGAAAATACAGTTTATATTGTTGTTTGGTCACTAAACTGGCTACCAGATAGGGTAGCACTGTAGCTCACATGAGGAGGCAGTTATGATCTTGACATTACATGTATTTTTGTCCCTTTGCACATTGTAGAGAAGCAGAGAAGAGGGCTTCTGAGAAGAAGCCTACTGGTACGCTCTCCCCGCCTTCAGGAAGTCCCAGTGTGCCTTCCCAGAACGTCACCGTCCGTATAGGGCACCTGCCCTACTCAATGGTCTTCGGCGTCCTTCTCCAGTGTCTGAAGCAAGTAAGTCCACTCTTAATGACAGCTGTCATCTCCGTGTGAAATATGTCAGCTCAACCAGCTGACATATTCTATCCCAGAGAGTCTAACATTTGAAAAGCAATCCAGAAATCCTCCTCCCTGGGCAGAACGTGTGTGTGATCGTGCAGCCCTGCAGCCACCAGTGGGAGCACAGGTTCAGCTCTTTCGAAACTCCGTGTTCATTTCACTCTGCTTTGGAGCGGACCAGGGCAAAAAATGTGCTTGTTAAACCAAGATCAAAGAAGTCATCCTGTTTCTGAAAAAGAAACCCTCCTACTGCAAGTTTTTGAGAAGTATTTTGAGAATTGATAAATGTTTCAGTTGCTAATAAACTGTAAACGTGAATCATTCGTCAGTGTTGCATTGGATGTAGTTATGTGCTGAGGGGTTGTCTTGCTCTGAAAGTTAATTTGTGCTAGTGGTTTGGGGAATTGAATTCTGCCTCTGTCTTTCTGAGCTCAGACAGGTCTGGATGTTGTTGTCTTCTAGTTTGCAGTGCCAGTGTTGCACCTAGAGCTGGGTGACAGACAGGAGGTCACTTGTGACAGCTAAATGACATCTCTCTCTATGTAGCTACCATGGCAAGACATACATCTGCCTAGGAAATGGCATGTTGTGTGAAATTTGATTAGTCTTACTTCCAGACTGAACTGAAATCATTTTCCACCTTAACTTTTTCTTTCTTTACAGGAGACTGACTGGAAGGTGTTGAAGTTGGTCCTCAACAAATTACCTGAATCCCTCCGCTATAAAGTGCTGTTTTTAACTTCTCCTTGTAACATAGACCTCCTGGCCTCTGCGCTGAGCTACATGGTAATGCCGTGCCCCCTCCCGATGTATCATCACCAGATCCTTAGTTTGCTTGAGAGTTGGTTGGGAGGTTTTTTTGAGGGTTTGTTTTTTTTTTCTTCAGTCTAATATTTTGAAGATTACCATGCTGGTTGTTAATCCCCACTCACCTTCCCTTTTTGTGCGGGTTGGTTTAGGTACAGAAGCAGGTAATAATGAGTGGTTTTTCTCTGTGTATGTATGTATGTGTACANACTTCCAGACTGAACTGAAATCATACACAATTTTCCACCTTAACTTTTTCTTTCTTTACAGGAGACTGACTGGAAGGTGTTGAAGTTGGTCCTCAACAAATTACCTGAATCCCTCCGCTATAAAGTGCTGTTTTTAACTTCTCCTTGTAACATAGACCTCCTGGCCTCTGCGCTGAGCTACATGGTAATGCCGTGCCCCCTCCCGATGTATCATCACCAGATCCTTAGTTTGCTTGAGAGTTGGTTGGGAGGTTTTTTTGAGGGTTTGTTTTTTTTTTCTTCAGTCTAATATTTTGAAGATTACCATGCTGGTTGTTAATCCCCACTCACCTTCCCTTTTTGTGCGGGTTGGTTTAGGTACAGAAGCAGGTAATAATGAGTGGTTTTTCTCTGTGTATGTATGTATGTGTACATGTGCAAAGGGAGTGCTGGGCAGTGCCTGTCTGCTGCCTTTCAGAGAGTATTTTTAGTGTGAAGTGTTCTAACTTAGTGTGTGATGTTTCAGCTCACAGATAAAAAGACTACTGACAGGCTCCATGGTACCCCAGACGGCTTTTCTCGCACTGATTTGCATCTGGCTGTAGTTCCGGTACTGACGGCGTTAATATCCTATCATAATTACCTGGACAAAGCTAAACAGGTACGGGGAAAGTACGGAGATGGGGGGGCTGGGGCCTGAGCCTGTGTCCTAGAGTGTTTTCCCATGCTAGCTGATTAGGAGGCAGAGGTGCATGGTAACGCTGCCCTCTTCTCTTAGGAAAAGCTGCATCTGCTGTATTTGGGATGGAGTCAGGGTGAAAAAATGCTTTGCTAACTTTGTGCAGTGGTAAATATCCATCAGTTGGATTCACTGGTCTCCATCCATACCTGTCCCCCCTCGCAGGTTGCTCAGTGACTTTACCCTCTGCTGGAAGACGCTGATAAACATAAAAATTCTGTTAATCAGAAACTTAAATACAATTTCTAAAATCTACATAACTAAAGTCCCATCTTAACATTTTGGCCTCCAATACATACAGCATCATTTAGGGTTCAGTGTTAGCGTGTTTTGGATACGGATTCACGTGCATCATACAGGCCTCGCAGTGGTGATGCCTTATGAGCCATTCTGAAATGCTAACTGGAGTCAGGAGATGGTGCATCAGAGGTTTTCTCTTTCCCTGTATTATGACTTTTTTTTTTCTTTTTTTACTCTTCTAGCGTGAAATAGTGTATTGCCTGGAACATGGTCTTATTTATCGCTGCGCAAGCCAGNTACAGCATCATTTAGGGTTCAGTGTTAGCGTGTTTTGGATACGGATTCACGTGCATCATACAGGCCTCGCAGTGGTGATGCCTTATGAGCCATTCTGAAATGCTAACTGGAGTCAGGAGATGGTGCATCAGAGGTTTTCTCTTTCCCTGTATTATGACTTTTTTTTTTCTTTTTTTACTCTTCTAGCGTGAAATAGTGTATTGCCTGGAACATGGTCTTATTTATCGCTGTGCAAGCCAATGCGTTGTGGCACTCTCCGTCTGTAGTGTCGAGATGCCCGACATCATCATAAAGGCGCTTCCTGTCTTAATAGTCAAATTAACCCACATTTCTGCTACGGCCAACATGGCAATCCCTCTCTTAGAGTTTCTCTCAAGTAAGTTGTAAAGTTCTTCTGCTTTTGATTTTCTATAGTTGGAAATGTTTTGTTTGCACCGAATGTGGGTATTTTGTGTTAGTCAAATGGAATGCACTGTAAGGGTTTTGGTGATGCCTTTACACCATCCTCGAGATATGTTTGATCATCTCTTGTTTGTTACTGGTTTTCTATTTAAAGCACTTGCTCACACTGAAGAGACATGCTCTGTGGAGTGCAGCCGTACAGTGATGGGAAATTTGAAGCTGTTCTCTCCACCTTGCTGCTTATAACCTAAATAGCACAAAATTACACCGTGATGTTAACTTCCCTGTCAGCTGGTGATTTAGGAGAAACAAACCAATGCAAACTGAATACAAACAGAATTCTGGTATTGAATACTGTATGCTCAGACCTCACCTGTGTTTGTTTTCTTCTTGAACTGCCGTAGCTCTAGCAAGGCTGCCTCACCTCTACAGGAACTTCGCAGCGGAGCAGTATGCCAGCGTGTTTGCCATCTCCCTACCATACACAAACCCTTCCAAGTAAGTTGGTAGCGAATGTGCTTCTTCCTCATCTCTAAAATTAAAAGAATGAGACATGCTTTTTTTTGGTAGTACTTGTGTCAAGGTTATTTATGGGATGTTGCTCATTCTGGTATCTCCAGGCTTTTTCTGAAGAAGGGACTTATTCACCTTGGATGAAAGATCTGTTTTTCTTGAACAGAACTTTTGAGGTTTTGGGGGGTTTTTTTATACTTATAGTATGTAAAGGAGCAGTTCTGTTTCTCAGGTTGAGAAGTCCTTCTGTTCATTTCTGGAATGGCATCATAATGCAGCATTAAACTCTGTGGAGATCCTTCTGCTGTTTTAGGTTTAACCAGTACATCGTCTGCCTGGCCCACCACGTGATAGCCATGTGGTTCATTCGGTGTCGCCTTCCCTTCCGAAAGGACTTTGTCCCCTATATTACAAAGGTAATGGACATTATACTACATTATCATACATTATCATATACTACATAATAAAAATGACTTAAAAACTGGTTTGAAAAGTTAAAAAGTTCTGTTTGAAGCTAGAAAAATTCTACTTTTCTTGTCAATGTATTTTTCGAAACTGAGTTCTTGTGCGTTGGCCCACGATTGCAGTCTTTCAGCTGCGCATCCCAGCCATTCAAACTGTTATCTCTTTGTCTTGATCGGCAGGGTTTGCGCTCGAATGTCCTCCTTTCCTTTGATGACACGCCTGAGAAGGACAGCTTCAGGGCTCGCAGCACAAGCCTGAATGAGAGGCCAAAAAGGTAAATTACATTTTGCTCCAGCAGGGTCTTGTGTTCCCTGTTCTAGTGCTCACACCCTTCCCTGTGTTTTCCTGTCTTTATCTGGGTCTAGTTATCCAAAATCTGACAGTGCATTTAAGCAAGCAAAGTCAACCTCTTTAGGTCAGGGGTTTGGTAGAAGACAAACTTAGGCTGGTAAGAAGCTGGAATCAAGCCAAGCTGACAGTCTGATAGCACATGTGAGAGCATCACTGGCTGTTCTGTAAGCCTTTACAGTAAGGTGTGGGGCTTTTTCTTGTTAATTTTTGAAAATCATCAGTTCTTTCAGGTGGATGCATGTCAGTACGATGCTACCAGAAGTAACAGAGAAGGGTAATACCAGAAGTAGTAGAATACTGTGTTCAATTGGTAGTGTTACCTCCTTTTGATAATTCATCTGTAGCGACTATTTAAATGATTGCCAGAGCAATTGTTGTGCTTAGCAGCCTGTATAAATTGAGGGAGCCATTGCTGTGTTTTTCCATGGCATTATCTGTCGAGTCAGTGTAGACGGGGTGGCAGACAGCTGCCTTCTGTGTATCTGGATGGCCTGAAGCCTTTTTTGAATTCTGAAGCCATTACATCAGTTTTAAGCAAAGCCTAATGTCTTTAGAAGTCAGATCATATCTTGCCAACAGTCTTTCAAAGTAATGCCTTGGGGTAGGAAAATATTCCTTGGAAGGCATGCAGGGTCTCTCTAATGTCCTTTTACCTGCAGGACTCACCTAAATTGGTTCACTTAACTTGCTTCAGTGTTAATGGGCAGTAAGCGCACAGTGGTGTTTGAACCCTGGGGAAAGTGCCTCTACTCAACTGCAAGGCTCAACGAGTATCTTGCAATGAAGAAACACCATCCCTGCCCTAATGCTATAGCTGTAAACCCTGTTTTGTGTTTCATCTCTCCCATCTCCTCCTCTTTCATTCAGAAACTTGGAAGAGAAGCCTTTTGACACTCGTCTCTCAAATTAGAATTTCAACTAATCTTTTTTTTTCCAAGAACTCGTTAAATTCTACCAGGTTGGAATACTACTCTATCTAAAGGCTTTTGCTAATGCTGCTGGATCACTTTCCACAGACATCTCTGCTAGGGAGTGTGGGCTGCACTCAGGCAGCAATCCGAAACGCCAGAATGGCAGGATGCCACTGCCTCCGAGTCTGTCTGAGCGTGGGTTCTGGCCAAGCGAGAGCGGAAATAGCTTCAAGCAGCTATCTGCTTCCTTGCCTGAGAAGCTTGTGCACTTGGTTTTCATTCCTTAAGCCCAAAAAAGCAGCATTTCTCTGCCCTAGCTGAGATGCTGGGTGTGCCAAGGGATCCGTATCCCACTGGTTCCCAAGGCTGCTGGATGGCAGGTGCTGGTGCAGGCGGTTATCTTAGAGGATGGGCCTCTGCCCTCTGCAGCCACATCTCCAGTTGTGGCCAGAAACAATCTCTCAGAGGCTGTTGGGAGAAGAAGGACGAAGAAATTCGGATCTCTCCAGGTGGCTGTCTGAAATGTAAAATTCACTGAAAGGAGGAGAACAAACAAATCATGTTTAGAAAGAGCCAGAAGGGTTAAATTAGTTTCTGCATTTTGTATGTGGGCATATGCACTGCTTGAGCAACTGTTCTGTCCAAATGGGTGCTGAGCCAGGCATGCATCTCAGCTGGGGCTAGTTAAAGCACCTCTTAGGTTGTTAATTGCTGTCATCTCCCACATGGGGTTGGCACCTGACAGTGTAAAGGTTTATCTTCCTTTCTGTTCCAGCTGGGAGCCAAGTGGGTTACCCTGAGGCTCCTGAAATGAGATAGCTTGTTTGGCACAAAAACATCGCGCAGTCAGCAGCAGCCAAGAGGATGTTTGTCTTCTTGCCCTTCCGTCCGTGTGGTGGGAGAAGGATCAGTCTCAGATAGAGGGGCTGGGTGTGCCCCGGTGTCTCGAGCTGAGCTGAGGGGCACCTCTGGTTCACCCTGGGGCTTTTGTGGTCAGGGTGGAAGCTCAGATTTGGGCCAGGCCTAACAGAGGTAGAGGTGGCTGACGTATTCCCGTGTCTCGGAGGAAAACGTGCTGCTTCCTGGCATTGGGGAAGCATTTTGGGATCTGGGCTCTGTGGAAGCAGTCAGGTTTTTAGCTGCACTGAAGTGGTGAGTTGGAGCAACACAGAAGGTGGTTGAACTGCACAGCACTTCTCAGATTTGAGAAATTTGTGCCAAATTAGCACTCAGGTGCTCTCGCCTTTGTTTAACAGCGCAGTATTCCAACTATCATTTCAATCAGTTTTTTGTTTTAACTTGTACTAATTTCATTTGTTTTGTAGCACGTTTAAAATCTTGTTTTCAAAATGTGGTTTGTCTTTTTAATGCTTTCAGCTCTGCTTGTTTGTACGTTTTAATTTTTGTTTTCCTTTTTTTTGGCATTTGTTTTATTTTACATCACCCTCCGGGATCCCCCAATATTGACCCTGTGACCTGTGACCTTTCAACCTACATCCCTACAATGATTTCCTCCCTTCCTGTGACCTCTTTTGGGGCTTGGTGCTTCTCCACCTAGTAGTTTAAGACTAGCCAAAAATGCAAAGCAAGGCTTGAATAACTCTCCTCCAGTGAAAGAACTGAAAGAATCCTCTGCAGTTGATGCCTTCCGATCCCGCAGCATCAGTGTGTCTGAACATGTGGTCCGCAGGTAGAGGCACTTTAAATGGGGAGGATCCAAGAGCAACTCAGCACTTGGAAATTTTACTGCGAGGGTGGGTGGAAGCAGGGTGGATTTGCATGTGGGATGCTTGCATGACTTTGTTATGGCATTAAAAAAACTATCCCTAGCCACAGCCAAAGGTTTTGGGAAACTACCATGGATATCCCGTGGCTTCCCAACGCTGGCTGGTGGGTTGTCACATCACACCCTATGTCGTGGGTGGTTACTTTGCCCTATTCTCTGATGCTTTATCAACAAAAATTTCTATTTTCAAAGTAAAGATAGTGAAGGTGGAAAAAACAAGCAAACAAAAAACACCCCAAAAAAAAAAAGAAAAAGGAAAAAGGTTGCATTCTGTGCAAGGGGAGAGTCCTGGTTAAAAGTCGCTAAAACTTCAGCCTTCTAACAGTGACCTGCCCCAGGAGAGGCTTTCGATACTCTACAAACTTCTGTACAGGCCCTCCCAAACTGAGGAATAGTTCTGCCTCAGTTGAGGATTTGTTCTTTGAGGCAAAGGGAGCTGATGGAAGTATTATGGTCTAAAGTACGATGCCTTGAAAAACCGTAATTAGTCTTTCCACAGAGCAGTGAGTTTTGATTGCAGACATTGATTTGCTCACATGAAAAATGAAACAATTTATGCTAGTTTTTAAAATGTATTTCCAGATCACTTCCCTTGAGTGTTAAATTGCTGTCTATAACAGTGCCTTCGTCTGTAAGGATTGCTGCCAGTGAAGCTTTATTTTCTGGGTCTTTATTTTTTTGCTATAACTGTCTGGTATTTGGGGGAAAGACACTGAAGTAACTGAATTGTGAATACCATTCTGGCACTTTGTTCTCTGCCCCATTAACCTATTAGGTTATTTTCTTCTTTTGTATTTAGATACAAATGGTAGCAACTAAAAGTTCAGATAATTACCCTTAATGATGCCAAAGAAGTTCCACATCATAAAAAATGTGGCTGTACCTCAGCTTAGTTTGTATTACGATGGCATAAGGAGTTGTCTTTATAAACTACTGCAATCTGGCCTCTTATTGCAGTTGTTTTAAATTCTGTTGCTAACTTGGGGGATTTGAAGACAGAGTTGCTCTCTATTCTTGTGCCAATTTCCTGTTCAGAGTGCAATTTTTTTCAAGTTAAATTAGGTTTTACATAACTGTTGAATTCGGAGGAAAAAAATCAATAAAGGAAAGGGATGCAGCAGAGAAAAAAGCAAACTACAGGATTATAAAGTTAAGTCTGGAGTGCCTGGATTTATGGCTCATGGGCAAGGTGTTTCCTGGGAAGCTGTGCAGGTCACGGGACGCTTGCCCTCGCTGTAGATAAGTGAACTCAAAGCATGGTGCTTCCTCTCACTGTTTGCTTGGTGCACTTGCCCATGGGCCACCCGACATCAGAGAGCGCTGGCCTGACCTGCTCATTGACGGACATTTAATCTCAGTCTCCCAAGATAAAATACGCTTTCTGCAATGACAATCTACAAAGCACAACATGAGGCTGATCTAAAAATATTTTTATGATGTCCTGGGTTTACTGTCCGGCCACCTCTCTGATGTGGCACGTGCATGGGTCGCAGGTTCTGCATCACGCCGTCTTTCGGGTGACAGGGACAAGCAAGCCCTTTGCAATGTGATCTGTCAGTTGGAAACATTCTCTTCTAGTCGGATACAAACATCCGTCACTAGTTCGAGCCTGGGCTCTGCAGATGAAAATTCAATGGCTCAGGCTGATGACAACTTAAAAAATCTCCACCTGGAGCTGACGGAGACCTGCCTGGATATGATGGCTCGATATGTCTTTTCAAACTTCACTGCGGTGCCTAAAAGGTAGGGGTCAGACAGTGACCGTGGGAGATGTGTTTTTGTTTGAGGTTCATATTTCACTTTATTCCTGGAAGTTACCATGACATGTTGGTGATGTGGGCAGGCCCCGGCTCTGAAGCCATTCCTCACAGATAAAATCTGGCGTGGCTAAATACGGGGTGAGATGAGAGCACTCCACTGGAGCCCACCAGCCTTTGCCTCAGCCTTGAGCTCTCCAGGAGGAGAAGCCGTGGAGGCACGCTGTGAGCAGTGCTTTGCTCCGTGTCCTTGCTGGACAGTCACAGTCTCTGCCACAGACCTGAGCTGGCTTTAAAGGGAGGGCAATTACTTTTCTTGTTAGCCCTTCCCAGGAGACACATAGCTCCGACAAGGCTGGTTCCCTTCTGCTCTGGGATNTCCATGTCCTTGCTGGACAGTCACAGTCTCTGCCACAGACCTGAGCTGGCTTTAAATGTGGGGCATTTACTTTTCTTGTTAGCTCTTCCCAGAAGGAGACACGTAGCTCAGACAAGGCTCGTTCCCTTCTGCTCTGGGATGGGTGTCCAGGATTGAGCTGGACTGCTCTGTAAGGGCTGTGCCACCATCGGTTGATACTAAATTCAGCTCATCCCTTATCCTGGTGGTTGATGTGTATGTCGATGAGGGAGGGATGGGTTAAAACCCTGCCTAAAGAAGGAGAGCAGCAGTACCTCCTACCTCGTTACATGAAATGAGCCACATGTGTAGACTCTGTGCTCTGCAGCCCAGAGCTGCANAAACAAAAAACACCCCAAAAAAAAAAAGAAAAAGGAAAAAGGTTGCATTCTGTGCAAGGGGAGAGTCCTGGTTAAAAGTCGCTAAAACTTCAGCCTTCTAACAGTGACCTGCCCCAGGAGAGGCTTTCGATACTCTACAAACTTCTGTACAGGCCCTCCCAAACTGAGGAATAGTTCTGCCTCAGTTGAGGATTTGTTCTTTGAGGCAAAGGGAGCTGATGGAAGTATTATGGTCTAAAGTACGATGCCTTGAAAAACCGTAATTAGTCTTTCCACAGAGCAGTGAGTTTTGATTGCAGACATTGATTTGCTCACATGAAAAATGAAACAATTTATGCTAGTTTTTAAAATGTATTTCCAGATCACTTCCCTTGAGTGTTAAATTGCTGTCTATAACAGTGCCTTCGTCTGTAAGGATTGCTGCCAGTGAAGCTTTATTTTCTGGGTCTTTATTTTTTTGCTATAACTGTCTGGTATTTGGGGGAAAGACACTGAAGTAACTGAATTGTGAATACCATTCTGGCACTTTGTTCTCTGCCCCATTAACCTATTAGGTTATTTTCTTCTTTTGTATTTAGATACAAATGGTAGCAACTAAAAGTTCAGATAATTACCCTTAATGATGCCAAAGAAGTTCCACATCATAAAAAATGTGGCTGTACCTCAGCTTAGTTTGTATTACGATGGCATAAGGAGTTGTCTTTATAAACTACTGCAATCTGGCCTCTTATTGCAGTTGTTTTAAATTCTGTTGCTAACTTGGGGGATTTGAAGACAGAGTTGCTCTCTATTCTTGTGCCAATTTCCTGTTCAGAGTGCAATTTTTTTCAAGTTAAATTAGGTTTTACATAACTGTTGAATTCGGAGGAAAAAAATCAATAAAGGAAAGGGATGCAGCAGAGAAAAAAGCAAACTACAGGATTATAAAGTTAAGTCTGGAGTGCCTGGATTTATGGCTCATGGGCAAGGTGTTTCCTGGGAAGCTGTGCAGGTCACGGGACGCTTGCCCTCGCTGTAGATAAGTGAACTCAAAGCATGGTGCTTCCTCTCACTGTTTGCTTGGTGCACTTGCCCATGGGCCACCCGACATCAGAGAGCGCTGGCCTGACCTGCTCATTGACGGACATTTAATCTCAGTCTCCCAAGATAAAATACGCTTTCTGCAATGACAATCTACAAAGCACAACATGAGGCTGATCTAAAAATATTTTTATGATGTCCTGGGTTTACTGTCCGGCCACCTCTCTGATGTGGCACGTGCATGGGTCGCAGGTTCTGCATCACGCCGTCTTTCGGGTGACAGGGACAAGCAAGCCCTTTGCAATGTGATCTGTCAGTTGGAAACATTCTCTTCTAGTCGGATACAAACATCCGTCACTAGTTCGAGCCTGGGCTCTGCAGATGAAAATTCAATGGCTCAGGCTGATGACAACTTAAAAAATCTCCACCTGGAGCTGACGGAGACCTGCCTGGATATGATGGCTCGATATGTCTTTTCAAACTTCACTGCGGTGCCTAAAAGGTAGGGGTCAGTTGGTGACCGAGGGGGACGTGTTTTTGTTTGAGGTTCATATTTCACTTTATTCCTGGAAGTTACCATGACATGTTGGTGATGTGGGCAGGCCCCGGCTCTGAAGCCATTCCTCACAGATAAAATCTGGCGTGGCTAAATACGGGGTGAGATGAGAGCACTCCACTGGAGCCCACCAGCCTTTGCCTCAGCCTTGAGCTCTCCAGGAGGAGAAGCCGTGGAGGCACGCTGTGAGCAGTGCTTTGCTCCGTGTCCTTGCTGGACAGTCACAGTCTCTGCCACAGACCTGAGCTGGCTTTAAAGGGAGGGCAATTACTTTTCTTGTTAGCCCTTCCCAGGAGACACATAGCTCCGACAAGGCTGGTTCCCTTCTGCTCTGGGATGTGTCCAGGATTGAGCTGGACTGCTCTGTAAGGGCTGTGCCACCATCGGTTGATACTAAATTCAGCTCATCCCTTATCCTGGTGGTTGATGTGTATGTCGATGAGGGAGGGATGGGTTAAAACCCTGCCTAAAGAAGGAGAGCAGCAGTACCTCCTACCTCGTTACATGAAATGAGCCACATGTGTAGACTCTGTGCTCTGCAGCCCAGAGCTGCATTCATCACAAATGTGTTTCCAGGTCTCCTGTGGGGGAGTTTCTGTTGGCTGGAGGAAGGACAAAGACGTGGCTGGTTGGTAACAAGCTGGTGACTATCACTACAAGTGTTGGAACCGGGACAAGGTCCCTACTTGGCCTAGACTCCGGAGAGCTCCAAAGCAGCACAGAATCAAGGTAATCTTTGCTCCCTTTTCTAGAAACTTCCACCTAATAAAGGCACTTAAACCTCTGTTAACGCTGCACCTTTTTAGGTTTTCCACTTAACAGAGGAGGAATGTCTTTGTCCAGCATGGCTGATTCCTCTCTCAGTATCATCATTTTTTTCCACAGCTCAGACCCTGTTTTGCAAGTGAGACAAACTAAAGAAGCTCCAGCAAAACTGGAATCTCAAGCTGGGCAGCAGGTTTGCAGAAGCTCTCGCAACAGAGTGCGATCCATGTCTGGTAAGTTCCTCTCCTGCAGTCTTACTGCCATTTCTGGGTCCGTGTCGCAGGCTTAAGTGTCCAAGCGCCTACTGAAGAGACCTGTGTCTGGACTGATTTGAGATCCTGGCCCTGTCTGGTATTTAACAGCGGGCAGGTGGCAGCAGCTGCTGGCCTCAGGTGTGGCGGTGCTCCCCCTGCTTGTGTCTCCGTGCAGGAAAGCTTTGGTGAATTGGTGAATTTGGTGAATGGAAGTGGTGAGCATTTGCAGTGAGAATCACCCGTGTTTATCTGACCTCATGGTTTATAAGAAACACACTCAAGGTAAAGTACTCTTAGGTTCCCAATATTGTGAGTGCAGCTGCTGGAGGAGTTTAAAGGACTTATAACTTCTGAGATATTTTTCATGCTGACTAAGCATGGCTCTCCCTTCTGTTTTGTGTCTGTCTTGCTAGGTGGTCATGCCTTACGTGTCGGTGCCTTAGACAGCTCAGCCTCCCATTTCCCCAGTGGCTCCACTTCCCAAGGGACACAGAGTCCTCCTGCTCCTGCACCTCGATCAGAAAAGACTAATCCTGCTCCACAGACACCTCTGCAGAAAGAAAAAGCAAACTTAGCTGCGTATGTCCCGCTGCTGACACAGGGATGGGCAGAAATTCTCGTGCGCAGACCCACAGGTATCTTTGCCCGAGTGTGCAGTGAGCTCTTCTGACTTGCTGAGAAACCAGAGCCTGGATAAAGAAGAAAAATCCATCTTTAGTTGCAAATGAATCTCTTTATTGCTTATTGCCTTTTGAAAGTAATACATCTGATACTTGCTTCTTTGAAATCACTCTTTAGTGTTTTAAATCTACACTGGACCTGGGAAAAGACTGAAGCAAGGACTTAGATTTGTATATTAAGTACTGCTATGGAAATAGATACTATCAACCCTACTTTGCAATTCCCATTTGTACACTGCTCCGGGATCTTTCTTGAAAAATCTGTCTGTGCTGTGTTGTAGCTTCCCATCTAGATGTGAGATGAATGAAGCTTATGGCTAGAGCAGCTGCACAGTTGTGTCTGCTGTTAGGGAAGGGGTAATGACACGTTCAAGGTCAAAATTAGTGAATACTGGTATGGTACACAACATTAACAGGGAATTGTCTATTGCAGCTGAAAGTTGCTTCCTAAGAAAATAACTGACTTGATATCACTAATTAAAATACCCGAGTGTTTTGGATGCCTTTTGGCAATCTGCAGTGGTAGTGGGTTACAAAGGATGGTTTCAGAAGAGCTTGGGGTGAGGCACAGAGTACTGGGAGCTGCTCACTGAAAATAGGAAATTAATCACGTGGTTCTGGTAAACGGCAGGAGAACTGAGAACTTGGTCTGTTTTGATTTTTTTACTTGCAGAATCCAAAACAATTTGTGTTTTTTTCAATGTGAGTTATAAACTTTCTGGAGTTGGGATTCCATAACACTCTTCCCTGATTTTCTCTCACCAGGTAACACGAGCTGGCTAATGAGCCTGGAGAACCCGCTCAGTCCATTTTCTTCAGATATTAACAATATGCCCCTGCAAGAGCTCTCCAATGCGCTCATGGCTGCGGAGCGTTTTAAAGAACACCGAGAAACGGCGCTATATAAATCCCTCTCTGTCCCTTCCTCCAGCCTGGCCACCGGGACAGCCAAACCATCGCTTCTCCAGCGTTCCAACACAGGTGAGCGATGGCAAGCCAGTATAGCTGGCACTAGCCTGGTTAAGGTCTGGTGAAGTTACTGCAGGTTTTCTAGAACAGTAAAGTCAGTAGCACGAGGAATAATGTAGCAATGAGAAGGGGAATTGGTTCTTGTCTCTAGAAGTTTTCCGGGAAAAATTCCCTTCCTCCTTGCTTCTGATGTTCCATCGGAAAAGTACCTCTTAAAGAAAAGAAAGAGAGGAGTAATGGAGATGCTTTGGAGGAGGAATGTGTTTCATGCTGTTTCCCAAATGAAAATGAACAGAGTTGTGGATCTTTTCCCTCTTCCGCTTGTTTGGGGCTGATCTGGGCATCCCACAGGGGGATGGATCTTCCCATGCAGCATTTCCATTTCCATTTCCCTTCAGTTGGGCACTGAGCACTGGCTTCCTGGGAGAGTGGCCGGCTGCAAACCTTGCTGGCGGGGGTCAGCTAGTTGCCGCTGTCTTTCACAGCTGAGACAGCAGAATGCAAACCCTGTTGGCTCCAGATGTGTTCACTTCTTGAAGGACTGTTCAGCCTTCAGACGGGTGCAGCCGGATCCCTTGGATGTCTTTTGGTGGCTTTATTTTAATACAGTGGCCAGAGCTTTTCGCTGTGTTTCCTTTAGTGCCAGCTCACTTCCAAAAGAGCTGTTAATGCTGGTGGGTTAGTGTTGACCAGCAGCTGAAATTTTTAAAGCTTTACATAACCCCTGGTCAGAGCTCTTACCAACATCTGACACCGAGGCTGTCGGCACTGCCGGCACTGTGACAGCAGAGCAGTGGTAGCAGCAGACGAGGCTTTTCTGGGGAGGTGGCATCCATGGCATGGATTGTTTGGAAGTCTGGTAAAAATGCAAGTTTTCAGGTTTGTTTTAAACAGGGCAGGATATGATTTGAGGATTTCAGAGTGTGTAATCACAAAATTAGAGTCAAAATTATCACCTTTTAAAAAAAAATAAAATTAAAACAAATTTTTTAAAAAATTAAAAAATGCTTTTATTGACTCCTACAAATTTGTGGTATATAAGTGCCCACTGCTGAAAGAAGCAGCCACCTGAATGGCACTGCTGTGGCAGTCTGAGAAAAGCATTTTGGCCGCGTTCTTGTTAACACAGCTTCTACAGTAGAGTTGCTGGAGCTGGCTGGCGAGTTAATGTTTTGAAGTTTTTCGTACGCATGTTGTTCTTCCTCTTTAGAGGTTACAACCATTTGAGTCTTTATCCATATTTCTACTCTTCAGGCTCTTCTGTGGGTTTAAAAATTATCTTTTGACAGAAGCGTGTAGCCCGGGAAAAGCTCAGACTAGTTTCCTGCGTGTGCTAGATTATCACTAAGGAATTTTCTGTTTCTGAAGCTCAGGGAGATGCATCCTTCAAAGACAGCAGTTTGAGTCTGCATTGTTTGAATGTGTTTATGCCGCCTTATCCATGCTGAGACCTTGTACCCTTAAAATATCCCTTTGGCATCTAGTGAGCTTATCCCAGCTTGTTCTTTCCTTTGTTTTTATCCATTTATTTATTTATTTATTTTAAAATAGGCTCTTGGTTACATTTTAAACTCTGTGCTTTTTAATTTTATTTTTTTTTCATATAGTCTCTCCTTCCTTTTGATGTAGCTGCTCACTTGATTTCCCTTTGCAGTGGCCTCTTTCTCTTCCATGTACCAGTCCAGTTGTCAAGGGAAGTTGCACAGGAGCATATCCTGGGCAGGTATATTTATATATCTTTAAGGAAAAAAAAAAAAAAAAAAGTATTGCCATAGAAGAACACCTCTGATTCATAGAAAATGTATCCCTCATACTTCATTTTCCCCTTCCATGTCTCCTGTCTGTACCCAGTCTCATTATTCTCAACAAATGGGATCTTGACTAGCATGAAGAAGTCCAAGCCAGATCCAACATTTGCAAGTGCAGCCAATTTCCTAAAGCAACTTTTGTTTTAGCTGGGGTGGACTGTGAGTCATGAGGCACGGTGTTAAATGACCTGTCAAAACGTCTGAGTGGCTTGATTAATTGAATTATTTATTTTCAGCTTCGTTTTCCAATTGGCTTTGTGTTCTGCTAAATGTGAAAGTGCCCACTGGTGAGAATAACACCGTGTGCTGCAGGACAAGCTGCCCTGAAATGACATCCCATGCTGCTCAGCCCACAGGAATCTGCCAGAATGGAACCCAGAAACATAAAAGGAGCCAATACATATATATAAAAAATTATATATATATAAAGTTTGACATTGCAATGGGTGCTGGTTAAAAGTTTTTTAAATAAAAAAAAAAAGAATAAATATAATTCAGGGGAAAACCTGCTAAATTCTGGCTTGTTGGATGCTCTATAGTAGTGTAAAACCTTTCTCCACTTCAAGAAAATTAACTCCCTAATTAAATGGAGATCAAATCTCATACCTTATGAGCACAGCACCTGCATTGCTTCGAGAACCTGCAGTGCTTTGGGATTGTAATTCGAGGGTTGCAATGTCTTTCTGCCGCCTTTCCTTCACTGGAACATTCTCTGGAGAGCAGCAGGGCATTCTTAACTGCCGGGTGGTGCTGACACAGGCCTCTTAAAGCAACACAAAGATGCTGCAGGAAAATATTTTTCTGTACTTCTCTCTGTTCCCACCTAAAGAATAACCAGCGAGTGCTCGTGTTATTCAGAAACACCAGCAGTCTCGGCAATGCTGTAGGAGCTAGGGAAGCTTGGAAGCACTGGATATATGCAGGTGTGTTCTGGCTTGGACAGCTAACCAGATCAGCACGTTTTGGAATTTTTTTTTTGTTTTATTTTGGTTTTTTTTTTTTAGAAGGTATGTGTGTGCAATGCTAACTCCTAATTGCTTCTTTGAAATAACTTTGATCCTGCAAGCTGAAATCANCAAAAAAAAATACAAAAGCAAGGCCAAGAGGAGACTTTGGTCAGACTCATCCCTGTGGTCAGGGTCACTGCCTGGAGTAGAGACAAGGTTAAATGCTGCGATGACCTCCTCCGCCATAGGCAGGGCTTCCAAGGAGCTTTCTTGTCAGTGTGGTTTCGTTAACCATGGGTCTGGTCAGAGGCCACGCGCAGGTTTCCCAGTATTGCTGCAGCGCATGTGTGACTCCTGCTCTCTTGTCCTTTCATACATCTAGGGCTGAATTGTTTCGCTTCTACTGAGACATACTAGGAAAACTGCCAAACTGCAAGGAAATGGCTCCTGGTAAAATTTCTTATCTCCTTCTAGGCCACTACAAGGCACAGGAGCATTGCATTTCAGTACGAGAAAAGCTTACTTTTTGCACACTTGCATAGAACTGATGTCTTCATTGCCTGGATAATGATGAACTTTTAATGCTAGTCTTGTACTTTCTTACCTCTCTGTAGTTCCTGTCTGTCCTGATAACTGAGCATTGATGTACAAGGTCCCATTTCCTCATTTTGTCCCCTGCTTGTTCATCAGTAACAATTGGAAACAACTGCACTTGTTTGGACCAAGGCAGATGCAGCGCTTTGCTGTGAGGGTAAGGTGATCAGTTATTCTGTGCAAAAAGGGAACCAGGAGCAAGTCTGACATGACAAGAAATCAGAGAACCAGAGCACTCGTTCAATATGGCCTTCCATTGAAATCCCGAAGGGAAAAGGCTGGTGCTTGAGAGGAGAGGACGGGGGCCGGCCGGTCTGTGCCTCTCTCCAGGCTTCAGTTCTTCTGCCTTGTGTCTCGGTAGAGTCGGCGGTGGTGCTGGAGGAAGGGAGCCCGGTGGAAATGGAGCTGAAGGAAACCGAGTCCCCCGTTGAGTCTCCAGAGAGTGAGGACATTGATACTTCATGTTCTGAACACGTCCTGAGCGAGGAAAGGTTTGGTAAACCCCAGGAGTCTTACAGCAGGGTAAGAGGAGGGAGATGAACCGGTTCTGTCCTGTACGACCCCCCGGCTTTAGACACACAGGAGAACTTTCTGTCCTCACATGAGTCCCTCTTGGCACCCCCTGAAAGAACTCACTGGTGATATCCAAATGCACGTGCAGTCGTGATTGAGAGTTCGGATGGCTTGTGAGGGACTCTGCGCAGAGCAGGAGCAGTAAATTCCTGTTTTACGCAGCTCCTAGACCTGCGTTGCTTTGTACTGGGCGCTTTTCTGCTCCTCTTTCCCTGGCAGTGTCAGGGGGTGCCTTGAGTGTTCCTGTTGTCAGCTTTTATTTTGTGTATCAGGAAAACTGTTAATCTGTGTTTCTCCCTCTTTAAGTCCTCCTCAACCTCCAGCCAAGAAGAAAAATCTCTGAAGTCGGAAGACCTGGTGGAGGGTGGAATTCCCATTGGGAGAGTCCTGCCGTCAGAGGACGGCCGAACGCTGGAGGAGCTTTCCTTCCAGCCATCCCAGCCACTCAGCAAGTCGAGCTCTTCCCCCGAGCTACAGACACTGCAAGAGGTCCTCAAAGATGCAAATGGCAGAGAAGTAACAAGGAGGCTGAGCACAGAAGTGAAATCGAAATCCCAGTCTGGGAACCTGGAAGGGGAAGGGCTGGGCAGCTGGCTGAGCAAGGGGGAGGACGGCAGAGCGACTGGGTCAGGGGGGCTGGATGGCACCGGTCC
>VZTO01000995.1:0-21075 GCA_013400615.1 Syrrhaptes paradoxus | reverse complement strand
TTTTTTTTTTTTTTTTTTTTGTGTGTGCCTTTTTTTTTAAATTATTTTACTTTGGAAAACAAATCTTGGCCTTTCAGATTGGTCTTCCAGTCCCTTGTGTGCATAATGGGAAGCCTCCTGTTCTCCAGCCTTTTCCTCAGGACAAAAAAAAATACAAAAGCAAGGCCAAGAGGAGACTTTGGTCAGACTCATCCCTGTGGTCAGGGTCACTGCCTGGAGTAGAGACAAGGTTAAATGCTGCGATGACCTCCTCCGCCATAGGCAGGGCTTCCAAGGAGCTTTCTTGTCAGTGTGGTTTCGTTAACCATGGGTCTGGTCAGAGGCCACGCGCAGGTTTCCCAGTATTGCTGCAGCGCATGTGTGACTCCTGCTCTCTTGTCCTTTCATACATCTAGGGCTGAATTGTTTCGCTTCTACTGAGACATACTAGGAAAACTGCCAAACTGCAAGGAAATGGCTCCTGGTAAAATTTCTTATCTCCTTCTAGGCCACTACAAGGCACAGGAGCATTGCATTTCAGTACGAGAAAAACTGACTTTTTGCACACTTGCATAGAACTGATGTCTTCATTGCCTGGATAATGATGAACTTTTAATGCTAGTCTTGTACTTTCTTACCTCTCTGTAGTTCCTGTCTGTCCTGATAACTGAGCATTGATGTACAAGGTCCCATTTCCTCATTTTGTCCCCTGCTTGTTCATCAGTAACAATTGGAAACAACTGCACTTGTTTGGACCAAGGCAGATGCAGCGCTTTGCTGTGAGGGTAAGGTGATCAGTTATTCTGTGCAAAAAGGGAACCAGGAGCAAGTCTGACATGACAAGAAATCAGAGAACCAGAGCACTCGTTCAATATGGCCTTCCATTGAAATCCCGAAGGGAAAAGGCTGGTGCTTGAGAGGAGAGGACGGGGGCCGGCCGGTCTGTGCCTCTCTCCAGGCTTCAGTTCTTCTGCCTTGTGTCTCGGTAGAGTCGGCGGTGGTGCTGGAGGAAGGGAGCCCGGTGGAAATGGAGCTGAAGGAAACCGAGTCCCCCGTTGAGTCTCCAGAGAGTGAGGACATTGATACTTCATGTTCTGAACACGTCCTGAGCGAGGAAAGGTTTGGTAAACCCCAGGAGTCTTACAGCAGGGTAAGAGGAGGGAGATGAACCGGTTCTGTCCTGTATGACCCCCCGGCTTTAGACACACCGGAGAACTTTCTGTCCTCACATGAGTCCCTCTTGGCACCCCTGAAAGAACTCACTGGTGATACCCAAATGCACGTGCAGTCGTGATTGAGAGTTCGGATGGCTTGTGAGGGGCTCTGCGCAGAGCAGGAGCAGTAAATTCCTGTTTTACGCAGCTCCTAGACCTGCGTTGCTTTGTACTGGGCACTTTTCTGCTCCTCTTTCCCTGGCAGTGTCAGGGGGTGCCTTGAGTGTTCCTGTTGTCAGCTTTTATTTTGTGTATCAGGAAAACTGTTAATCTGTGTTTCTCCCTCTTTAAGTCCTCCTCAACCTCCAGCCAAGAAGAAAAATCTCTGAAGTCGGAAGACCTGGTGGAGGGTGGAATTCCCATCGGGAGAGTCCTGCCGTCAGAGGACGGCCGAACGCTGGAGGAGCTTTCCTTCCAGCCATCCCAGCCACTCAGCAAGTCGAGCTCTTCCCCCGAGCTACAGACACTGCAAGAGGTCCTCAAAGATGCAAATGGCAGAGAAGTAACAAGGAGGCTGAGCACAGAAGTGAAATCGAAATCCCAGTCTGGGAACCTGGAAGGGGAAGGGCTGGGCAGCTGGCTGAGCAAGGGGGAGGACGGCAGAGCGACTGGGTCAGGGGGGCTGGATGGCACCGGTCCTGTCACCTCACCCCGCTCCCCCTCTGGCCACCGGCCCCGAGGATACACCATCTCTGACTCAGCCCCATCAAGGAGGGGAAAAAGGATCGAGAGAGATGCCTTCAAGAGCAGAACAGCAGCCTCCAATGCGGAGAAAGTACCCGGAATAAACCCAAGGTGGGTGGAGGGGCTTCTCTGAGGCTGGCAATGGTGAGCTCAGAATTGTCAGAGCCATGGCTGGATTCATTCCAAGTGGTCTGCTGGTTTTGTGGGATCTACAAAACAGTATCTGATTAAAAAGAAAGATTAATTACCTGTTTTTTTCAGGACCTAATATGTTGAGCCCACTACCACCAAATTAACTTTGTGATTTAGGAAACTGGTCTCTTCAGTGGTGAAAGAAATAGATAAATAGTTGCCTCGTGTTCTTAAATCTATCCCGATTGAGGGTCCAAATGCATGTGTGGCTTGAATGGAGGTCACCTAGAGTTATTTCTGCTGTGAACAGGATGAATTACTAGTCTTGTAATTCAAGAAATATAATGTGCAAAATACTAAGGAGGAAAAGGAGGGGTTATAATGGTTGCTTTTTGAACGGTAGATATTGGTAGTTCTGCAAAATTGCATCATGAGACAATCTTCATCTTACTGAGGACAAGCAAAATGCAAATGTCTGTAAAACCATTTATCTGCTAGCCTGGAAATGCCTCCCGGAGCTGTGAGGCAGGAGAGCATTCCTCCTCCATTCCGTTAAAGATTGCCTTCTGAAGGGGCGTTGGTGCCCCTGCCGCTGTTGACACGACCGCTGGTTTTATGACAGGGGTCTGTTACAAACTGCAGGCAGTCCAGGCACCTAAAGTGTCTCTAGACAACGAGTAATACTCTGCTGGCATTTCCATCACTCCTTTTTTCCTTCTGTACATGATGTTCTTACGTACAACAGATCAAAACTGACTTAATTTTTGTGGTAACAGGACTTTCCCCCCCTCTCTCCCTTAGCTTTGTGTTTTTACAGTTGTACCACTCCCCATTCTTTGGCGATGAAAACAACAAGCCCCTTTTGTTGCCAAATGAGGTAGGCAACGATGTTTTCTTTTTTAATTCTCATAGTTAATTTCTCTAACTTCATTACTTTTTTGGAACATAAATGGTAGTGATGAATATCCAGCTCAGATGGTGCGAGTTAAAGGTTGTTTCGTCCCAACAGGGGTACAGGTGGGACATTTTCTGTACCCCGCTCCTGGTGGCTCCCGCTCTGGATTGAATTTGAGATCTTGGGAGATTTTGCTGGTGCTGTTTCAGCATCCCAGCCAGAAGGCAGGCTGATGGTGGAGTTTTGGTGTTTGCTGGAAGGAGGAGTGCAGGATGAAAGCTGAGCGTTAGGTGATACTGGCAGAACATCACTAGCCAAACCTGTGAGCCCTTGGTCTAATTGGGAGTGACCAAGAAGCTTTCTGTGGTCACAGGATAAATTAATCATAAATTTCCTGGAGAAGTAGTGCTGGGATGGAGTTCTCGTGGACTGAGCACCACAGACCTCCTGGGGACAGTTTGGTTCGGGTGCTCAGGCAGTAGGGAGCCTGGGTGAGATGCAGTGATGCCTGGTGCTGAAAATGTTCTTCAGAGCAAGAGGCAGGATAATTTTTCATGCCTGGAGGTTAAATGAAGGTAGGATGTGATTTGTCATGGCAACGGCATCTAACCCGTGCAGTTTGCCAGATTAATCTCATCTCAAGTATAAAACCAAGGATGTGTGGTGACAGATGGCATATGGGACCCCTCTGTCCCTTGGACAGATGGTACTGTGCCCTTGCAGAATGGAGCAGGGCAGCGATCATCACAGGAGACACTAGTGGAGGTGGGGAGGCTGTGCTGAGGTTGTGCTGTTGATGCCCTCAGTGGGGCTTTAGGGAGGGCAGCGGGTGTGCGGAGGTAGGTTTGTAAAGATGTGACAAATGTTTTGATTGTAGACGTTTGAAAGATCGGTGCAGCTCCTGGATCAAATCCCTTCTTACGACACGCACAAGATCGCGGTGCTCTACGTTGGAGAAGGCCAGGTGAGTTGTGTGTGGCTGCATTCATCCCGTGGAGACGTGCTTTTCCTTCGTTCCTTGCACTAAAAACCAGTGGCTGCGTGAAGCCCTTCTGGGAAGATAACAACCTAAACAGCTCTGAGCATTCACTGTGGGACTGCATGTTCTTATCTCCTAGAGCAACAACGAAATCGCAATTCTGTCAAACGAACACGGATCCTATCGCTATACAGAGTTCCTGACTGGGTTAGGGAAGCTCATTGAGCTCAAAGACTGTCAGCCCGATAAGATTTACCTTGGTGGCCTGGACGTGTGTGGGGAGGATGGACAGTTCACCTACTGCTGGCACGATGACATTATGCAAGGTGAGGTGGAAGCGGAAGGGCGGTCTCTTCTCATCTTAAGACTGACCTGCCCTCCACAAACTGTTGCCTTTCCAGGGGTGTGTCAGGATGACCTGGGGCTCTGCTTTCCCATTGTGTCTCTGGTATCTTTGTGAGCCATGTGTTAAAGTTTGGGAGAGGTGCACAGCTGCCTTATTTAAGAAAAAAAAAAAATCACACCACTTAACTTTTAAAACAGCCTGCTCTATTAAAGGGTGGTATGGTTTGACGTAGAGGTTTGTAGCATAAGCTGTGTGAAGGCTGTTGAGGGTAGAGTGTACATGTCAAAACTCTGCTGATTGTTTCTCTGAATCATTACCTTTTCCTTCTCAAACCTGATTCTACTCACTGTGCTACTGTGGTCATGGAAAAAATACCCAGGAGCACTTCTCCAGTTCCCTGCTCATTTTCTGTGAGCGGGTCGGTACCTGCCCCAGCGTGATGGGGATGCTCGTTCCCGTGCACACCAGGCACCTGCTGAAAGCCAGCCTCTGGATTCCCTTTGCTGAGCCTGGTGCTAGACGAGTCTGTGCAGGGCAGGACCTGAGAACCGGCAGGAGCAGAGCTTTCAGAGGCTGCCCTTTCGCTGGCCGCTGCGCTCTGTGCTCCACGTACCGTGGGAGCAATCCAGTGGGACTGGATTCTGTCACAGATGGGGACAAACCTGACAAGGGAGCACAAATGATTTATTATTGCGCTGCTGGTACTACTTGATCTTCCAGAGACGTGCTGCTGCTTGCAGCCCTGCTCTCCCAGGCCCGCCTAAGGGTGTTTCTGTTTCCTCCTCAGCCATCTTCCACATTGCCACGCTGATGCCCACAAAGGATTTGGATAAATACCGCTGTGACAAGAAAAGGCACCTTGGGAATGATTTTGTTTCTATCATTTACAATGATTCCGGAGAAGACTTTAAACTGGGAACAATAAAGGTACAAGATTTAACTCACGGGTGTGCGATGGAACAGGCACGTGGCTGTTTGTAAAACCTTGATCTGCCGTGTGTTACCTTAGCAAACAGTGTCGGGATCATGGGCGGCAGTTATTCGCCTTGGTGGATTCACGTGCGGGAGTTTATGGCATTCACAGGGATCACGATGGCTGCCAGGAAAATGTATTGAGTATTTTACTGCTCTCTCCTTAGGGACAGTTCAATTTTGTGCACGTTATCATCACACCACTTGACTATGACTGTAACCTGGTGACGCTGCAGTGTCGGAAAGGTAGGAACCCCTCCAGCCTTTGTTTTCAGTCTTTCCTGGGCACTAACTTCCTTCCCTTTACTTTTGAAACACAAAACCACTGTAAAAACTTCCAGGAGAAACTCCCTGAAGCCACTTTGCTGCCCAGTTATGTCTGGATATGTCCTGTTCCTGTATCTTCCCCAAGACAAGAGGCATCTCCCCATTGTACCACTCCGTTTCTACAAGACAAAGTGCTGGCAGCGCAGAGCAGGTCCCTCCACCAGCTGCTTGGGAGCACTGGGGGAGATCCGAGGTGGAGGTCCCTGTGGCTCTGGCCTCTGCTGCTCCCAGCACTGCCGGAGCTGGGAACTTGGAAACCGGCCATGGCTCCGTGCGAGTGCAGCAGTGCTGGTGCCGTGATCCTCGGGGGCGTCTGCTTTCCTCTTACCAATGGGTGCTTCTGGGGTGGTGTTCGCTCACATTTTGGTTCCTGCGATAATGAGCCCAGCAGGCTCTCCTCAAACCTTTACGGAGCAGCTAGAACTGGAGAGCGAGTTGAGTGACGCTGCAGAGCAAGTTCTGTTACAGTTGGAGCTGTGGGGCTCGAAGGGAACTTCTGGGGTTGTGGGATGCAGTTCCCCAGGTTGATGCCACTTGTCCATTTAGTTACTGGCAACCTTTGGCTTCTCGTTAACCATGTTACAAGAACTTTTCTTCTTGCTTTCAAACGAAGACATGGAGGGTCTCGTGGACACGAGTGTCGCTAAGATCATCTCGGATAAGAACCTGCCGTTTGTCGCCCGTCAGATGGCCTTGCATGCGAATGTGAGTACCCTCGAGCTCCCCAAGACACCCCTTTCAGCTGGTGTCATGGTCCATCGCCGGCTTCCAAGGAAATGAGCAGGGCTTGCTAAAGCAAATCAGCTTTCTGCTTCAGTTATTTCTCTGAACCTCTGAGTCAGTTAGCACGTGAACGGTTATAACTCAGAGCTGTACTCCGTCGCTGTCAAACTGCACTGGAATGTCCTGTTCCTTTTATTGTCATGGTTATGTTCTCTCCCTTCCCAAATTAGATGGCTTCCCAGGTTCATCACAGCCGATCAAACCCTACTGACACCTACCCATCCAAGTGGATTGCGAGGCTGCGTCATATCAAGAGGCTCAGGCACCGGGTGAGTAAAGCTCTCTGGTCAAAGTGTGTAGAACTGCTCTCCCTTAGAGCCCCACTACAAATAAGGCACAAAAATCGGCTATCGGAACTTGCTGAGTAAGAGGAGAAGTTTGTGTACGAAGGTCAGAATCCGGCTCTTGTGGGAATGACAAGCATAGGTCTGGACTTAGGAGCTTTCAGCTTCCCTGGTGGCAAGGGGTTTGGGAGCCCCAATACCTGGACACAGAGCTGCGCCTGCTTGGCACCGTGCTGGGGATGGTGGGACGAGCTGGCCCCAGGAACCTGCCCTGCCCCGAGAGTGAGAAGAGGTTCAGAGAGAATGGAGCTCATCTGTTCTCATTTGACTTTCAGCTACGTGAAGAAACCCAGTACCAGACTCCCGGCCTTCCGCTGCAGATGCATCCGTCTGCTCCCACGAAGCCCCCTCCCCAGATCCCGCAGGACCCTCCACCCACCTACGAGACCGGACAGAGGAAGCGGCTCATCTCTTCGGTGGACGACTTCACCGAGTTCGTGTAGATCCCAGCGGGTCGGCGTGTCTGTTCTGGGACAGACGAGGCAGCGAAAGCATTTTACCTGCGTGCTGGCTCCGTGCGGCTGCACGGACGCGGAGGAGGGGGTTTGGCGACGCGGTGGGGCTGTGCTGCTTGCATGTGGACTCGGCATTGACCCGGACCGCGAGGCTCGAGCGTTTTCTCTGTCTCAGCCTGCCCATTGTCTGATGAGGACACTATCCCCAGCAGATGCTCCAGGAGAGGACCAGCTCTACGCGCTTTGTTTTTATTTGGTTTGAGCTCTTTTGAGGCTTCCATCTCTCGTGGGAACATTCTTGCAGAACCTTTCTCTAGACTCCTTCCACACCAGTGGCTGGTGGGAGCTGACAAGATACGATACTCCGCACTACTTCCTCATGTAGCTGGAAGGTGCAGGAATTGTGGGAATTTTGAGGACTTGATTGGGAATGAAATACAAAGTATGGAAAGTCCAGTCACTGTTTCTAAGCACCCTGAAATCCCAGCTCCTCCTGGCCTCGGTGCCTCTCGGCACTTGAACTCTTCCGACTCTTGGACTTGCTCTGCTGCCGCCTCTGGGTGAGAGTTAATCTGGGTTCTCCTGCCAAACACGCTGCTGAAATTCCCAAGGATTTGTCTCCATTTTGAGAGATTCACAGCAGCCCCTCCCTCATTCAGCAGAAATTAACACAAACCAGGGAGCTGGGTGCCCCTGGCCGGAGCCGAGCCGTGAACCTTTTGTGTCGACCAGCCTGACCCACCGGACGGACTCACGGCCAGAGGCCGGAGCTGGCTTCTGGGTTCAGCTGCAGCGTTTCCCCCGGCTGCAGCGATGCTGGGGGGGACTCTTGGCCTTCTCTGTGCACCTGGTAAATCCCTTTTTTGAAAGACTGTTGCCATGTCCTGGGGCATCCTCTCTGCGGGAGTTTTGCCTGTTGCACGAACGCAGAGCGACAGCCTCTCCTCCTGGGCTGCGGAAGGGGGTCCCCCAGCGCCCGTGTGCACAGGCAGAAGGGGATGATGTCGCCCATCTCGAGGTAGGATGGTCTCCAGACACTACAGCTGGGAGAAGCCGTGTCAGCGGGACGATACTGTGAGTACTTCGCCCCCTCTGTGTCCGGGAGCGGGAGCGTGGCTTTGGGGATCGGGCACAGGGGAGATGAAGACAAGTGCAATCTGCACACGGACTGTGAAGTGACAGGCGAGGGGACAGTGGTGACGCTACTGGCTTGTGCAGGGCTGGTTGGGAACTCTAAGTGTATGTTGTGTTTTGAGTGTTTATAAGTCATAAAGGAAATAAAATATTTGTAGGGTCAGTGGGTTCGTGCTGGCCTGGGAAGATTCAAACTGTGTTTCTTCATAACGGAAATCCCCTCCTCTCCCCTTCCAGCTTTCCAATCCTATCGCTCCTATTTCAGTGCCCACAGCTCCGAGTGCTGGCCGTGCCGCGGGACCGGGCTGTGTTCCTGTCCCTGGACGGGGGATATTCCCGCGGGTTCGGCTCCAGGTAACCTCTGCACCGGGGGGCTTTTCCCTTGGCGTTCCCACCCCAGCAGCCCGGGGCTGAGCGAGCCCAGTGCTCCTGCCTCCGCGATGGAGCAGACCCCTCGCTGTCGTTAATTGCAGCCCGATGTCGTTAATTACAGCCCCAAGCTGCCCCAAGAGGCTGGCTGATCTTCAGAAGAGCCTTGCACTGTGCAGGAAACCTTGATGAAAATTCGGGTGGCGGACAGTGGGGTGGGAGGGATGTCTCGGGGCTGGCGCGGTTTGGCCCCAGTGCCGCGACCGAGCTCTCGTGGGGAGCGAGTGTCACAGAAGCACCAGAGCCGGGGCGTAGCAGTCATCTTTTATTTGACCTTGTCATTTTTTTAAGAAACATCCCCACAGTTACAAAATACAATATTTTTTTGCAGTGAAATGCTGACCCGAGGGAACAGTTGGCATATTGGTCACAATCATCTGTTCTCCTGTTAAAAAGCACTTGGAGCTGTCCCTCCCTCCCTCTCTGAACTCAGCACAGGGGGTTTTATTCAAGCAGCTCGATACTGTTACAGACAATAAATAAGAAACCATCTCTGGGTGACTACAAACACAGAAATATACATTCAGGAGTACTATGGGCTAGGGCTGCAGGTCAGGTTTATTGCTGTCGAGGGTGTAACTGGTGGCGGCTGGTACCTTAGCGGGACAGGGAAGGAACTGGGGAGCCTTGCTCGAGTTTGTACAACGGCTGCGATGAGAACTACGTGTGCTGGGAAGCTGTCAGCGCTGCCCCCCGCGCACAAGGGCCCTGGGGGAGGTGTTTGGCTTTTCAAGAAACAACTGGGGGTTGCAGAGCTGCTCTCCCTCCTTCAAGCGAAGGAAAGAAGGAGGGCAGTTGTCTTATCCTGTGTCTGCTCCTCTTTGATTAGAAGAAGCACTTGGTAACTCACATGCATCCCATCACACTCACACACACGCAGAGCAAGCTTGGGAACAAACGGGCGCTTGCGACCAAGAATCCTGATGCTTCACCGGGGAGCATCCTGCACCCGCCTGCTCCTTCCTGTTAGCTCATCAAAGGCTGCTGGGAGCGGCGGCACACTGCCTCTTGCCTCTGTCTCAACCTCCTGTGCTTAACTCCCACTAACGACCTTCTTTAAACGAGAGACCCCAGCTGGGGGATGGGGAGGGGCTGAGAACCCAACTGGACTGTTTGGTTCTTGCAGATCCTAGAGCTTTCCCAGCTTTGCCTGGTTTATTTCGCCCTTGGTGGGGCTGGATCTGCGCCTGTTGCTCCCCTGCAGCAGAAAAGGGACGCACAGGTGCAGCCAGGCGCGGAGCGGGAGGGGAGAAGTGGGGCTGGGGGTGGGAGATCTCCCAGGTAAGAACCCAAACAAGGGTAAGAGCCGATGGCCTACGCCACAGCACACGCCAGCGAGTGCTCTCCTCCCGTCCCCCTCCTTTCCCCAGCTCTCTGCTGGCCCCGAGCATTCCTGGGTGCTTACGCCACGGCGTTAGAAGATGAGCGACAGGCCGTCGCTGTTGATGCAGCTCTGCGCTCCTCCCGCACCTTTCCCTTTGAGGCAGAGCCCCAGAGGCAGAACCTTCGGCCTCAAGGACAGAAGCAGAGGCCAGGCCCTGGTGCTTCACCGCGGGGCAGTTCTTATCTCACCAACGAGGGTTTTGCTTTAGAACTGGGTCCTTCCTCGCCTGGTACAGCTCCCAGCTGCTCCTTTCCCTGCCCTCAGACAGGTGCTTGCACCAGCCCTGGGAGCTGCTTGGGTAAGTAAAAGGAACCAGAAAAGACAAGGCCAACAGTTTTAAATCTGTGGCTTGAAGTTTTATATAGCATGGGGCAGAGTAAAAGGAGTAACAGCTCCGTTCTGTGCCGTACACAAGGCTTACCCCCGCCTGCCCTGGGCTGTGCCCCCGCGGCTGGTCCCGCCGACTCCAGGCACCCGGTGCCCCCACGCTGGGGTCTCCACTCCTGCTGCCGTGCTCTGGGCACGTCCCTCTCGGCTCCTCTTTCCCCCTGCCTCTTCCTTCCTGTTCCAAAAGCTCCCTGGGTTCCAGTCCCACTTTTCTCCCCTCTGCCCTCTACTTCCCTCTGTCCCCTCTGCCCCCATGGTGACCAGCCCCCATCTCCCCTCAACTGATCGTCTCGCTCACACCACGCATGTTTTCTCCTGCCCACATCCTTCTCCAACCTCTCCTTCCTACCAACCGAATACTTCCACGGTGACCTACACCCATCCCGAAGCCATCACCAGAACCACCCCTGTGTCCCCTGTCACCCACCTGGGACAGGGGCAGACACCGGGAGCCAAGGCAGCACGGGGAGAGCTGGGATGAAATCCTTAAAAACAGGAACACAGCGGGGCAGGAGTGCTGGGAGGGATGCTGAGCAAGGGAAGGGGGGAGAAGCCCCGTCTCAGCCTGGAAAGGTCTCGAGAAGGACGCTGCCACGAGGCACAACGCAGCCTCCCCTGCGGCGCTGCCCCCCTGCTCTCGCCGCCTGAGGCTTCCCTCCGAGCCTCGGCCGTTCCCCAAGCGCGGAGCAGGGGCCGGGTGTCCCCCCCGCCACCACGCTCCGCTCCCCCGGCCCCGAGCCAGCGCGGCCGAACCTGGGCTGGGAGGAGAGCACACGCACCACACGCACACCGACACCTCGTACCTTATATACACGGGACGGGCCCGGGAAGAAGCACTTAATACATCCTTTAAATAACTCTGACAATAGTATTCTGTCTCCTATCTACACGGTTCAAACACGTTACCGATGCTATGAAAATATAGCAAACATACAAAAATATATACATTTAGGAAAAAAAACCAAAACCAAACCCACCCTATAAATTACTTACAATATACATAACATGAAATGGTGACGACAGAGGGACCGCAGCCCCGGGGAGGCTTCAGCCGCTGCTCAGCACCCCCAGGCTGGAGGGACCCCAACAGCAGCTCGGGCAGGGCTCCGGGTGCCTCCTCCAGCACCTTTGTGCTTCTCGTGGGGACGGTACCAGGAGGCTGGGGCGTGCGGGGGCTGCGGTCACTCCGTCAGCGCTCGCTCATTTCACTTTATGATTTAAACAAAAAAAAATACTGCTTTTGTGCTATATTATCCCGTTCTTGTTAACTGCATGTGTCATTGTTAGCTGAGGAAAGCATTGTTTAAAGTGCTGGGCAGTACATACGAACAAGTAAACCGAAAAAAAAAATAAAATACATATACTTACGTCAATACATTCCTTGGATTAGAAAAGCCAAGCAGCCAGCAGCGCCCGCGCCCCGGGGGCCACTGGGGCGGGTGGGGGACCCAGCGAAGCCAGCGCCTTGGCAGCCCCTCGCCCGGAGACGGGCGAAAGCAGCCCCGGGGCTGCGCATCCCTCGGGAGCTGCTGCTCCTCGTCCCCTCCGAGCCTGGCCGGCAGCAGGGCTGGCAGCTCGCAATGTCCTTTGTTTTAAATAGCGGATTTCTTTAAATACAAAGAATAGTACCCATTTCTGGGGGATAAAAATAGCCAATACTGGAAATTAACTGATCTGGGTGTAGATATCATTTATCTAGAGCTATATATATATTTATGCTTAAAAAAAAAAACACAGATGGGTTAAATATCTTCTTGAAACCTGTAGCTTTCCTCCACAGTGTGTCTGGTCGCCAAAAATCCAAGCCTTCGTTCAAACCTTCAAAGCCTGGGCTCTCCTCTCCCCCCTTTCCCTCCGGCACAGCCAGCGGCGAGGGGAGGCGAGCTCTGCCCCGGTCACCCTGTGCCCATCCCCGTACCGTGTCCTTGTGACCGTCGCCCGAGGCAGGCTGTGTACGGATGGGGCCAGTTCACAAAAAACACCAAATTTTAACACTGCCCGACCCTAGCGGGGATTTTCCGCACGCCGATTTCCCGCAGCAGAGGGAAAGGCTGAGCCTCTTCCAACCAACCCTTCCTGCTGGAAACCCCCCGTAAGGAGCTCAGCCCCCGCAGGGTACGGTAGGGCTGGGGAGGATGGCAGCAGTGCTGGTCGCGTTGTCACCGGCAGTGGCCTCGTTGTCACTGACAGTGGCCCCATTCTTGCCAGCAGTGGCCCCACTGTCACCGGCAGTGGCCCTGTTCTTGCCAGCAGCGGCCGCGCTGTCACCGACAGTGGCCTTGTTGTTGCAGGCAGTGGCCCCCTTCTTGCCAGCAGTGGCCCCATTGTCGCCGGCAGTGGCCCCATTGTCGCCGGCAGCCGGCACAGCCGCTGCGGCAGGAGCTTTCAGAAGCAGCAGCTCCCGATGCTCCAGGTCTGCTCGGCGGGCACAGCCCACCATTCGCAAACCCCGTCCCAGGCGCTCTGCCCCCCAAGGGCGTTGCTGCCCCCCACGCTGCCGTTATTTGACGGTGGGGTGCACCCTGTTCTTGGCCCGAAGGGGCCGTTTCTTCTTCACTGCCGGCACCGCCGCGGCGTAGGGTTTGTGCGGCGGCAACACAGCAGCTGCCGCGCCGACGCCTCGGCTCGCTCGAAGGAGCCGGCTGGGCACGGAGCCCCGGCTGCCCGGAGGGGCGGCAGGAGAGTGGGGGGGCAGCGGGGCGTCCCGCGGGGGCTGCAGGTCCGTGTCCGAGGAGGTGTCGGGCGAGGGTCCCGGCTCTGCGGCACCTGCACAGCACCTGCTCAGGACCTCCTCCGGTGCCGGGGCGCACCTCCTGCGGGAGCGGCGGCTCTGGGAGCCCTCCAGCTGGTGCTCGATGCGGTACACGTCCTCCGTCACCTGGTTGACCCGGTCAAACTGAGCCAGCAGCATCTCGAAGAGGGAGAGGAGGCGCTGGATGTCAGCGTCCACTTCCAGGCTGTCGCGGGTGCTCAGCACCAGGCTCAGCCCGTCCAGCTGGCTGGAGGAGGTGGAGGCCCTGGAGCTGTCGGAGGCAGCGCTGGGAGTGGGGCCGCGGAAGGACTTGGAGTCGCTGGAGTCTCGGGACGGCAACGGCTCCATCCCTTCGAACCTCACCTTGTGCCGGAACTGGAAGAGAGGAGAGCACCGATTTCAGGAGCTGGGACATGGGAACACGGTGCTGCGGCTCCCTAAGGACCGCTCCCCCCCCATCCCTGGGGGGCCAGGCCATGGCGTGGACCCGGGGACAGGTCCAAGTTAAAACTACGGGGAACTGAGCTGGCAGCAGACGCCCCTGCAAAGCCCCATCACTAACGCAGCTCCTGGGGCTGCCCCAGCCCTCCCCTACCAAGGGAACCAGACTGGGAAGCAGCCAGAGGCAAAGGAAGGGGAGGGATGGTGGGTTCTGAGTCTCTGCAGCCTCCTGCCCGCTCCCGGCCCCTTCTCCAGGGAGCGTGGGGGCTGCCCTCACCTCCTTGGCTTTGCTGAAGCCCATCCACATTTTCAGCCTGCGCACGAAGAGCTCCACCATCTCGTAGTCCTGGGGCTCGAAGGCCGGGCGGTACAGCTCGAGGTGCATCTCCCGGTAGCTGTAGATGAGCACGGCGCTGACCAGCCTCAGCACCAGCCACAGCTCCAGGACGATGTAGCTGGTGCAGAACAGGTAGCAGAGCCCCGAGGAGTCGGGCAGGCAGGGCCGGAGGGTCACGCTGCCCCGCAGCATCGCAAAGAGCAGCAGGAGGCTGCTGCCCACGCTGCGGAATGACTCCGAGGAGGAGGAGAACAGCTGCAAAGGGGACACGGGAGATGCAATGAGAAGGGAGCAGCGGCAAAATGTTCCCCTGACCCCCAATTCTTGCTGCTCCATCTTAGAAAGCAGAAGCCCTGCGGAGTGGCCCACGAATCAGCTGTGACAGGGACAAAAGCACCCAGCGAGGGCATCGGGGCACCCAGTGGGGCCTGGGCTGTGCTCTCCCGGCGTGGTGAGGGACAAGGGACACCTGGGCAGCCCTCGGTGACACGCTGGGACTCTGTGGAGCAAGGAGGGGACAGCAGGAATTCAGTTACCAGGAAGCCCAGCTGAGCGTAGGCCAGGATGAGGACGGCGAACGCCAGCCCCGCCGCCGCCAGCTCCTTCGCAGACTTCTGGAGGGTTTTCCCGAACACCGACCACTGCCGGACGAAGCGCAGCTGCTGGGCAGCCTAGGAGCAGGAGAGAGGACGGGTCACAGCACGGACCCATGGCGGGGCTGCTGCGGGTCCCTCCAGCCCCGCGAGCTGCTGCGGAGCCTCCACCCAGCCCCTGGCCGAGGAACCGACCTTCCCGTGGGGGAAAGCAGAGGAGTCCTGCACGGACACCCAACCTGAGCCTGGGGGCTCAGGACATCGGGGCGGCCTTGGAGCCGGCCCCGAGCTGCTCCACTGCTGCCTCGCAGCCCATACATGTGGAGCTCGGCTCCCTCCTGGCCCTGAGCCCTGCCGAGCAGCTCCAGGGTCCAGCAGAGCTCTGGCACTCCGGGCCTGGCCCTGCTCTACGCTTCTGTTCAGTGTGCCAGGCACTCAGCCCCCGTTTTCCTTAAGAGCAGCTACGATGGAGCAGCGCTTCCTCCCGCCTTCCAACCCTCAGCCTCCATCTCTCCCCTCCTTTGACGTGTTTCTTTTAAGGGCTTTCAAAGATCTCTGGGAAATCCCCGCTCTGGCCGAGCAGAGGACATCCTGCTCAAAGGGCTCCTTGCAGACAGAACCATCCATCGGCTGAACCCCGGGAACCCAGGGCTGGGAGGCTCCAGAGCCAAAGCCCATCACAGCCCGTCCCCACGGTCCTGCGGGAGGGTCCGGGCGCGGGAGCAGCCCCGGTGCCTCTGATCAGCGCCTGGCACAGCACGGCCACGCTCCTGCTCTAGTTTTCACTCCAGGGCCCTTTGCCAGCCCTGCTGCAGGGCTGCGGGCAGGTGCCGAGCTGGCAGAGGGGGACCCCCGCACACACCCCCACCCAGGCACCGCTCCCCCCGGCCGTCTCCGTACCTGCACGGTCAGGAGGAAGAGGAGGGACGCGGCCAAGGTGCTGAAGATGGTGTTGAGAAAGGCCAGCTGGTAGAAGTTGGTGAAACCTTTGCGGTTGTTGAGGTACTTGAGCCACTGCTGGTCGGCCAGGGTGGCCTGGCTGAGGTGCACCAGCACCGTGCAGGTGGCCAGCAGGATGAAGACCCACTGGCCATAGTTGCCCCAGAGGGTGAAGTAGGCTCTGCCCTCCTTCTTGATGGACAGCGACTCTGACACCACGAAGTAGACCACAAACATCATGAGGAAGACCTTGGGGAGGAAGGGAGAGGTCAGCAGGGACCCCACAGCCCCCCAGGACAGTCCATGGAGGGGGCTGGGTCCTGTCCCCACAGCTGGAGCACAGCCCCGCGCCCTCGCTCGCTCCGTGCCCTGCTCCCTCCTGCCCCAGCAGCGAAGCCCCTGACCCCATCATCCAGCGTGCCCGGGGCAGGGTGGCCGTGCCCAGGGCAAGGGGACCCGTGGAGGGTCCCTGGGGACACGGCTCAGTGCTGATGTCCCCGCTGAGGACAGAAGAACAAAAGCCTCAAGTTTCCCCAGCGACAGGCACAAGTTCAAGGAAGCACAAAGGCTGAGACAAGACCAACAAAAGCTGCCAGACAGGAGGAATCTCCTCCTCCCGCAGTGCCAGGGCTGGGAGCAGAGTGGTGACAGGCGTGGGGACAAGTGGCATCAGGCAGGGGGGCTTTAGTCCGCCGTGACTGATGCTGGGTCCCCAGCCCCTCTGTGCAGGGAGGAGGGCAGCGGGGCAGTAACACTGACCATCATAAGGAGCTGCAGCGTGACCCCCTCGCTGAGCCGCAGCAGCGGGAAGGGGCTGATGGTGACAGCGGCGACGGCCTGGCCGGCCCCCAGGAACTCCAGCTGCAGGGTGACGGCCGCGTGCAGGTCCACGCTGGGGTTGTACTGCGTCAGCTCCACAAACACCGCCCGGCTCCTGCCCGGGGAGAAGAGCAGCTCAGGGCACGGGGACCACCCTGGGCTCTGGTGCCACGTTCTGTGGGATCGCAGATCCTCTCTGCCTGTGGCACCCCAGCAGCAGCGGGGTGACAGCAGGACGTGTCCTTCACCCTGGCCACACTCACATGTTGTCGATCCACGCGTGCTGCTGCAGGAAGCGGAGCTGAGCCCTGCTTTCCTCCAGCGAAGCCCCCAGCTCCTGGACGTAGCCGCTGCTGTCGTAGAAGGAGATGTAACCCCAGTACCAGACCCTGCAGGGGAAGGGGAACCGTGGGGTGAGGGACGGAGGACGGGGCGGCCACTGGGACGCTCTCCCGCGGGCGCAGCGGCAGACCCCGACCCCCGAGGGCAACAGCTGCCTCATTGTGTGTTTCACCAGATGAATTACACGGGTGCTGTAATTTGGGAACACCATCCCCGTGCTCCCAACCCCAGAACAGCCCCAAGCCCTGCGCTGCCCCAGGCTTCAACAACAATGCATCCAGAACACACCAGAGTGGAAAGCAGCAGGGATTCAATGGCCGGGTGCTGCCAAAGGCTGATCCCCCAGAACCGACCCTAACAGAGAGCCAGGGCTGCTCTGTGGCCTCTGGGCAGGGAGGGACCTTGTTCTGCAGCTTCTCTCTGCCCTTGAAGCTGGAGAGTGGATCCCCCCGGCCCCAGCCCCCAGGAACCGCACCGCGCTGCCGATCCGACAGCTCCAGGGGACACGTACGTCCCCAGGGAAGCAGCAGCTACCTGCCTCCCCCCACTCACACCGCCACTGAGGACGTGTCCTTCACACCTCCAGCATTTCTGTGTTTATTTGCACCCTGCCAGGCTCGGGGGTGCATTGGCCCCACCGAGGCGAGGGCTGGGACCCCCCCCCCAGGCACCGCATCACCTGCAAACACACAGGTGGAGCAGGGGCGTGGGCGCGGGGCGGGCAGCTCCTTACCCCGTCAGGTCGGGGGGTGAGTAGGACCACGCCGCTGTCACGTTCATGGCCGCACTTTCCCAGCCTGCTGCGTAGTCGGCGGTGGAAAAGCTGTGCGGGTCGGTGCAGTTCCCCCCGGCAGCCAAGCCCATGCCGTGGAGGATGTCCTGGGCGCTGCGCTGGCACTCGGCTGCAACAACACCAACACTGTCACCCCATGGGCACCCCGCTCAGCACCAGGGCACATGGCTGAGCTTCCACGCTCAGCAGCTCCCGTCTTGCCAAGCCCCCTCCGTGTCACACCTCCAGCAATCAAGCCAACCTCCCTCTCTAGTGTAAATCCCCCCCATCGACTGCCCCAGCTCACCGCTGCAGGAGCGGAACCAGAGGCACGCTGCTATGCTGCAAAGAAAAACTTCCCTCCGTAACCTCTGCCTGGGTTCCCCCACCCCAGCGGCACCCAGCCCCGGCCGCTCCATCCCCCCAGGAACGTCACCACCCGCCCGGTGCCAGCGCAGCCGCGGCTCTCGCCCACCCACCTCCCTGCAGCCGCAGCTGCCGCAGCCGGGCCGCCCCCAGCGTGGTGCTGCAGCTCTCCTGGCCCGAGCCGTTGTTGTAGAGGTACGGGAGGAAGACCTGCGACATCCACACCCAGAACTGATCCGACCTGCAACGGGAAAAGGTGTGAGAGGCAGGGAGATCCCGGGCAGCTCTGCTCGAGCATCCCCGGCGTGTCTCACCCACAACCGTCGGGGGGTTTTCTGTGGGGTGGGGTTCTGGGGTTTGCAGAGCTGACCCGGGCTGTTCCCCGGCGCCTGGCTGCGGGCAGAGCAGCGCTTGCCCCGCTCCAAGAGCCGGGCTGGGGTCAGGACAGGGGCTGTTTGACATGCAAGACCTAAAGGAGGCTGAACCCGCTCAGCACCAGGATGAGGATCAGACCAGAGGGTCTGCGGGAGCACGGTGGAAAGGAGATGATATTTACAGCACTGCACCCCAGAAACCCCATCGAGTTCCCTGGAATCGCTCCCGGTTCGTATCGTGACTGCGTGGCACAGACAAGCCCCGGCTCTGCACAGAAGCACCGAGGGGTCCGTAGCGGGACGGGTACAGAGATGCTGCTACCCCCAGGCTACCGGAGTCTCAGCGGTGGAAACTCAGCTGGAAAGTTCGATCTGTTAAAGTGTATGTGCAGAGCGAGGAAGGGAGGGACTCCGCGTTCATATGAGATGTTATTTTGGGTTCTCGTGACCCTGTTTATGGCTAAACCTTACAGTCGTAAATTTCAGAGACAGAGCAAGCTTGTGTCCTTTTGACCAGACACAGAAAGATAAACATCAGTAATTCACACAGTCCCTTTTTCTTAAAATTCAAAGAAATTAAAGCTCTCAAAACCCCGATAGGTCCCTCTACTTCCCGAGGAGAAGCAGAACCATGGGACAAAGAGGGACCTGCTCCCTGCTGTCCCATGTGTGCGTGCCCAGCTCCACCGAGGCACCAGCACTCCCCGCAGAGTCCAGAACCTCCGCTGGGAGCGACCGTGGGGCAGGAGCCCCGGAGCCAGCCCCAGGAGCCAGCCCCAGCTCCCCGGATGGGACCCCACCTCCTCCCTCCCATCCCCAGGGCGCCCGCACCCACCTCTGGATGCGCAGGAATTCGCCGCTGCCCAGCTGCTGCTTGATGGAGCTCTGCAGGAGGAAGGCGCGGCGGTGGCGGGAGGCGTCCCCGTAGTTGGTGAGCAGGATCACCAGCAGGAACATCATATAGATGAGGAAGTTCTGGCAAAGAGAGCGGGAAGGGATTGCACCCGAGCAGGGCGTGTGCGGGGGGTCCCAGCCCCGCAGCGGGTCAGCGCTGTTGCCGACTGCGGCGTGGCAGGATCAGGNGGAACCGCACCGCGCTGAATGATCCGACAGCTCCAGGGGACACGTACGTCCCCAGGGAAGAAGCAGCTACCTGCCTCCCCCCACTCACACCGCCACTGAGGACGTGTCCTTCACACCTCCAGCATTTCTGTGTTTATTTGCACCCTGCCAGGCTCGGGGGTGCATTGGCCCCACCGAGGCGAGGGCTGGGACCCCCCCCCCAGGCACCGCATCACCTGCAAACACACAGGTGGAGCAGGGGCGTGGGCGCGGGGCGGGCAGCTCCTTACCCCGTCAGGTCGGGGGGTGAGTAGGACCACGCCGCTGTCACGTTCATGGCCGCCCTTTCCCAGCCTGCTGCGTAGTCGGCGGTGGAAAAGCTGTGCGGGTCGGTGCAGTTCCCCCCGGCAGCCAAGCCCATGCCGTGGAGGATGTCCTGGGCGCTGCGCTGGCACTCGGCTGCAACAACACCAACACTGTCACCCCATGGGCACCCCGCTCAGCACCAGGGCACATGGCTGAGCTTCCACGCTCAGCAGCTCCCGTCTTGCCAAGCCCCCTCCGTGTCACACCTCCAGCAATCAAGCCAACCTCCCTCTCTAGTGTAAATCCCCCCCATCGACTGCCCCAGCTCACCGCTGCAGGAGCGGAACCAGAGGCACGCTGCTATGCTGCAAAGAAAAACTTCCCTCCGTAACCTCTGAATGGGTTCCCCCACCCCATCGGCACCCAGCCCCGGCCGCTCCATCCCCCCAGGAACGTCACCACCCGCCCGGTGCCAGCGCAGCCGCGGCTCTCGCCCACCCACCTCCCTGCAGCCGCAGCTGCCGCAGCCGGGCCGCCCCCAGCGTGGTGCTGCAGCTCTCCTGGCCCGAGCCGTTGTTGTAGAGGTACGGGAGGAAGACCTGCGACATCCACACCCAGAACTGATCCGACCTGCAACGGGAAAAGGTGTGAGAGGCAGGGAGATCCCGGGCAGCTCTGCTCGAGCATCCCCGGCGTGTCTCACCCGCAACCGTCGGGGATTTTTCTGTGGGGGGGGGTCCTGGGGTTTGCACAGCTGACCTGGGCTGTTTCCCTGCACCTGGCTGCGGGCAGAGCAGCGTTTGCCCCGCTCCAAGAGCCGGGCTGGGGTCAGGACAGGGGCTGTTTGACATGCAAGACCTAAAGGAGGCTGAACCCGCTCAGCACCAGGATGAGGATCAGACCAGAGGGTCTGCGGGAGCACGGTGGAAAGGAGATGATATTTACAGCACTGCCACCCCAGAAACCCCACCGAGTTCCCTGGAATCGCTCCCGGTTCGTATCGTGACTGCGTGGCACAGACAAGCCCCGGCTCTGCACAGAAGCACCGAGGGGTCCGTAGCGGGACGGGTACAGAGATGCTGCTACCCCCAGGCTACCGGAGTCTCAGCGGTGGAAACTCAGCTGGAAAGTTCGATCTGTTAAAGTGTATGTGCAGAGCGAGGAAGGGAGGGACTCCGCGTTCATATGAGATGTTATTTTGGGTTCTCGTGACCCTGTTTATGGCTAAACCTTACAGTCGTAAATTTCAGAGACAGAGCAAGCTTGTGTCCTTTTGACCAGACACAGAAAGATAAACATCAGTAATTCACACAGTCCCTTTTTCTTAAAATTCAAAGAAATTAAAGCTCTCAAAACCCCGATAGGTCCCTCTACTTCCCGAGGAGAAGCAGAACCATGGGACAAAGAGGGACCTGCTCCCTGCTGTCCCATGTGTGCGTGCCCAGCTCCACCGAGGCACCAGCACTCCCCGCAGAGTCCAGAACCTCCGCTGGGAGCGACCGTGGGGCAGGAGCCCCGGAGCCAGCCC
>VZTO01000993.1:7646-50324 GCA_013400615.1 Syrrhaptes paradoxus | reverse complement strand
AAAATTGCACCTCTGGCACCAGGGAGAGAAAGATATTTTCTACACATAGAATAAAAAAGGGATGAATGAAAAATTAGAGTACTAGGGATAACAGTAGCATGTCCGAGTTTGTGCAGTGCAGTACCTTGGGTGACTGAGGACACTGACAAAATGGGGAAAACCAGCAGTGCCTCTATGCTCTCATCAGAGCACAAACTCCTTGAAATTGCTGCAATTATGATCGCAGCTGTGACCTAATGCTTGTCAAATGTTCAGCTGACTGTTGAGTATCTCACAAGTATTAGTCTCTCTTTGTTACTGCATTCTGTTTTCTTTCTCTGTTTTTTCTTTCTTCTTTTTTCTCTTAACTCCCCCATCCCGTGGTATTTTATCACAAACTGAAGGTGCAAGCTATTTGGAACAGTGACTTCTTTTTTATGGCATGTTTATGCAGCATTTGGTTAAACTAAGACTTCAACCTAATGTTTCACTTTAGATTAGTTATCTTAAAGCTTAGAAAATATATATACTTTTTTAATGCTGTTAGGAGAATACAGATGGATCCAGCTCATTCATTACTATAACACAGAGCAGAGATCTATCTATTTTAGTGCTGTAATTTTGCAGGTAGGCACCCGCTGGATGTTTGCATGCCACATACAAATACCTGTCTTTGGCTTGGCCTTGACAGCAGCTGCCCCAGGGAAGAATAAGTAATTACTAGCATTATGGTTGTTTTATAGTAATTTATATTCAGGAAGCTCTTTGGAGTTGCAGTTAGGGCAAGGAAGTCCCATGGTGGTAGATACTCCTTGTATACACACAGATCATAGGCTGAATTGAAAAACTGTCAGTCTACACAAAGGTAAGCAGCATATTTTGACCAGCGAGCCTACTTTAAGAGCTTTCCAATGCCAGACACCTTCTTTTTACTTGAAATTACACGTATCCCCACTATACATAGATACATATGCTTGTAGATGTCCTGAATAAAAGGTAATATTTAAAGGCTATAAAATTAACTATAAACTGGATACATTCTAGCATATTTTTAATGTAAAACAACTTGACAATTAAAATTTTGTCAGTAGTTGAGGATGCTACAGGATGACATAATTTGGTGGTGTTAGTCGGTGCGTGTGTAGCTGTACTTTCATTTAGAGACACAAAGTAATGTAGTAGAAGTGTCAGCTTTCCTGGGGAAGATAAGATGACATGTTTAAGACTTGAGTTTACCAGATTAATTTTCATTGATATGGTTATTCCAAAGGCTTGCCTCCATGTTTTTAGCATTTCCTTTGTTTTATAAAATAAAACAAGTAGCTTAATGAAAGTGTCAGTTAATGTTCTCTTTCTCTCTTTCTTACTGTCTTTCTCTTTCCTTTTATTTTTAAAAAACCCCAACTCCTTAGCTTCTACTCTTCCTTTTTGTTTTATGTTGCACAAATATTTGACAGCATTTCATGCAAGGGTTCAACATTAACCCTTTCAATCTCAGAATAAATTTTGTTGTTTCTAAAGTAATAAATGTACTTGGAGGATATTTATTTAACTGAGATATGGCACCTTTCATGTTTAACTGTAGTGCTGTTAATGTTAAGATGCCATAAAAATATTTTTTCTCTTCCTTTTTCCCTGATTTAAGTGAGGATAGATGTTGATGATGATTAGATATTAATAGACTTTTTGAAGGAGTTAAACGGTAGTATACAGAAAGACTTGACTACCTTTTGGGGTTTTGTATTATTCCAACAGTGTTTGTGTTGCAGTAATATCTATCAGCCCCAATCCAAACCCAGACCACATGGTGCTTGTCACCATAGGAAATTACACGGAGAAATGATTTCTACACTGAAATCAGGGTACCAGGCCAAAATCTATGTGGGAAGATTGGGAAGTTATAATTAATGTTTATGATTCCTCAGTATCTTGACATTTTTTTTCAACGAATAGGATTCTCTCAGTCATGATGCAAAGGGGTGGTTGTAGTTGGAGTCTGAGAAATGTAAATGCAGGGGACTTTAGGCACTACTGACTTTGAAACCAGTAACTGTGAGATGCTTGAGCTAGCAGAGAGGGGAGGAGGGAAGGAAAACTTTCAGATATTGTGAAGAGACAGCATATTTGAAGCTACTGAAAAGGATCTTTTAGTTTATCTGCTAGAGTACAGGACATGGTTTCATAGCTGTCCTGTATTCTCATGGCATTTTGCCACAATTAAAGGGTCATCTGCTAGAATATCAACAGTTTGATGAACTTCTCCCTGCAAGTGTTTGAAAGGAGATGACCCCTGAGTAAAAAGCACTTATAGAAGTCTCTCAATAAATTCAAGGTAAGCAGAGATCTTTATAAGTAATAGGAAAGTGTAGTATGTTCTTATATGTTCTCACTTAGTGTAAGAGTCTCTATATAGCAAGACAGAATCATCTTGACATCGATTATATTATCTTGTAGGTGTTTCTAATGAAGGTTTCTTATTCCTCTTGTATTTTGTTTACGGAGCAAAGGCCTTACTTCAATTTCCTTTTCTTTAAGGAAGCATTTTGGTGGCTTGGGACTCTCATAGGAAATTCTGTCAATAAATATTTCTTACATTGTTCTTACCATGTTTTCTTCTCAGTGTTCTGAAGGCTGGGAGATAAAGTCATAATATTGAGTAACAAATCATATGAAGTTGACTTTGGGAGAGGTGAGTGCTGAGAAGAATGAAAAAAGCTTCTGTATGTTAGATCACAGTACAGTTTGGCTGGTCAACTGCTTGTAAGAGAATCTGCCCTGATAACAGAAGACAGAGGCACCATTATTACCCTTGTCTGCAATTGTCTGCATCTTTGCTACTACACAGTTTTTGTGATTATTTATGGTTGTACAAATACAAATGAAACCATCTTTAATGTTTTGGCTTAAGCAGCATTATACAGTGGCTCCTAAATCAAAGTACTCTGTAGAATTATTGGTACTGCTTTGAGAAAATTTTGCCTTTAGCTAAATGCACGATTGCACTGGAAGATAAGAGCCTGTTGTCTGAGAACAGCTGAAGTCAAAATGTAAAGACCTTTAAGTCACGCATATGCCACTGAGAGTTAAATTTGATCTGCAGAAGTTATTTTCTGCAGTTGGTGTTACAGAAGCTGAAAACAAAAAAATGCTTGATTTTCAGTTTCAAGGTAGGGTGTAAAACTTCCCTCCCCACCAAGTACATTTGATGTCGATATCATCGGAGATGTCCAAAATGTTCTAGATTTTGCTTTCAAAAGTGTCTGTAAGCACTGTCATTGAATGCAGCAAGGGAAACATGCAATATTTAGTATTTTTATCCCTTTCAGCAACTTTACACTGCTTCCATAACTGAATATATCAACATTGTTGATTAAAGAGCCTGTCCGTGTACCACATAAAAGTTGAAAGGAAGAGCGTTTTTGAAGGACCTTTTTAGCTGTTCCTATGTTTTTCATGTTGTCTTCCCACTCTCCTGTTCTCCCCAGTCAGGAAGATATATACACAGGTATGTACAAAGATTGCTTATTGTAATTTACTTAAATGGCTACTGAGTTAAAATATATTTACTTTTTATAGTTCCCCTGACTCCCATCCCAAGAAAGGAAATAATAAAAAGGAAATGAGAGCTTCAAACACCCTTCCCGGCCCCTAACATTTAAAATAGTAGGGTTTTGAATTTTGAGCAAATGAAGCAGATTATTGATATGTATGCACACACAACTATTCTAATAGGATTTTCTTCTGATCCAGTTGAATTTATGACATAGCAGTGAGGTGTGCTCCATGCATTCAAAATAAAAGTTTACTTGGTACTTTTAAGCTAGAAATGTTATTTTCATCTTCACAAAATTCAGTCTTTTGGTTTAGAATTTTTATGTTCTTAATTTATTTTTTTTTCCCTGGGGCTTGATAGCTACAGTCCAACTTGTCCTTTATTAAATGAATTTAACTATCAGTTTTCAATTTTCTATGCTTTACACTATATTTGAAAGTCATCTATATTTTCAACGAGCATTAATCTGGAATGCTCTTTTCTAACAAAGATATGTTGTTAACAATCTCCTTGCCATACTCTTAATCTAGTTATGTGTGGCTGAAGTCTAAATGAAAAAGAAAGATTGTATTTTTCTATTTCTGTTTTTTTTGCTGATAGCCTTTTTGAGCTAATATTTTAAATTCTACTATTAGCTTAAAAATGAGATAAACATGGAAACAGAGATTAAAATTTCACCCATATGAACATTAATTTAATCTTTCTGGAAAAAAACATTTATTGCTTTAAAAATGCTTTGTAAATGCAGTAATTACAATAGTCCTGGGTAAATAATTTGTTAAAATCATAATAAGGTCACTAACTGAACATTAACAGCTTTGGGACAAACATTTGTTGTCTTATTCTGTTATCAGTGTACATATATATCTCTATGTGTACATATACACTTAGATTTGTATGTGTACATGCAACTATCTGTAAAATTCCTTTCTTTTAGTACTGCAGTAAGATATAGAAGTCAGTCAAAGTCTATCAGCATAACTGTGCTTCCATGGGTGGTGGTGGGTGTGCTTAATACAGCACAAGTTTTTTGATTTAAATGTACTCTTTGGAAGCAATTCTATCATTAGACCTGAAAATAAATAAATGCATATTAAGAGCCAGAACTGACAGGAAAAGAGACATTTGGAAGGCACTGAAGGAGAATGACTCAATTTGCTTATGCATTACTGCTATTGTGATCTTGGTTTTTTTAAATGACTTTCAAGCAAGTAGCTGATGCATTGGGAGATTCATAGAGGCATATCACATTAGGCCTATTCACAATGTACTCATAAAATTCATAAATATAAGACAAGACTTTGGTGTTATGCCATTCAGACAGCATACTGTATTTTAACACACATGCAACTAGGATTAGAGATGTTCAGGATCATTACTGTTTAACATCTGTGAGCAGCTGTAAATAGTGAGGTTGTCAGACTGTCTCCAGCTGTCTGAAATCAAGTCAGGAAAGGCTGTACTGGCATGAATTTCAACATTGCTTGTGATGCTCCTCTGTCTGCCTGGATGGAATGCGGATGGGGGATCCCAGGTACTAAAATGCCTGTAATTTATATTACTCTGTACTAGAGGTAATTGGACAATTTCTTCCACCCAGCAGAGATCTGTCTCTGAAATGCTTATGGCCGTGTTCTTGTATGAATGGCTGTAACAGAGCAGGAGGAGGAGACCCTCCAGGTTTTGTCACCTTTGGCAGTGAACAAAAAGTATTACATTGGCTAAGAACTTCCTGAGAAAGTTATAACAATTTAGTACTTATTTTAACTGTTCAACTGACATGTTTTGGTTCCGAGCCTATATCCTGGGGGTGCTTATGTCCAGGCACGTCATTCAGGAACAAATTTGGTGACTTGCCTCAGCAGAGAATCCAAAAGGTGCAACAGAAAACTGAGTTAATGGATAAATGTGTCCACTATACAACCCAAATGTGAGACATCAGTTGTGCCTTCTCTTCACAAGGTCTCTGCTAAAAGGAAATATGTCTTGCAACCTGTCCTGAAAGGCAACAAATCAATTTTGAGCCACTGGATCCACTAAATGGGTGGATTATGAAGCTGTTTGGCTCACAAAGTGAAAGTTCTGCTAAGGCTTTCCTTTGCTTTTAACTGAGGGATGTTCACTTTTGTCAGTGCAAGTTGGGAACAGAATCGGAAAGGGGCTGAGGAGCCCTAAACCAACAGAAACTTTGTAGTTATTCCTTATGTCTTTAAACTCCAGCTATGAATCCTCAAGTAAATTAGGTTATTTTTTTCCAGCCTTTGTTTTCAAATAATTGTAAGCACTGTAGGAAATAATTGTGTCCATGTAACATGCCTTCTGGATTATGGTGACTTTTCTCTGAAAGAAAGGTTGCAATCAAGGAGCAAGAGGTAAAAATCAGAACTTTCTTTAACTGGGCACTCAGTGTCTGAGGAAGATCTAATCAAACCAACACAGAAGTGCCATGCTTCTAGAAGAGCTGATATGGTACTCTGTGATGGGTTTGCCCTTGGCTGGTGGCCAAACCACACACCCACTTACCCAGTCCCCCCCTTCACCTGAGGATAGGGGAGAGAATTAAAAGGGTAAAGGGAAAAAGGGACTTGTGGGTTGAGATAAGGACAATTTAATAACTAAGCTACAATAATATTGAAAATAATACTGTATACAAATGAGTGATACACAGTGATACTGCCCCCCTACCTGAATGACCAAGGCTCAGCCTGTTCCCAGCTAATGATCCCAAAGCAGGGAGAGTCCCGAAACCACACTCATGGAACGGAGATAACGTCTCTGAGCGTCCCAGACCGAGAGCTGACCAGGGTGGGGGGGGTAGGCCTTGGGAGAGAGACTACCTGGAGCGAGATGACCCGGAGCAAAAGAGGTCCGGAACCAAAAAGGGATGATCTTCTGGAGGGCCCTTACTGGGCATGACGTGTATGTTATGAAATAGATTATTGGCCACTTGGGGTCTCAATCCCGAACCTGATCACGTTCTGGACTAGTAACTGTGCTCCCTCCTAGTTTCTCCTGTTTGCAGACCTTGGCAGCCACATAAACATCATTTTTTATCAGCTTTCTTCTGGGCACAAATCCAAAACACAGCCTCTTGCTAGCTATTACGAAGAAAGCTAACTGTCTCAGCTTAACCCAGGACATACTCTTAGGTACTGAGTCTTTTCTTAGGCTGGAAAAAAATATTTATCTGGTTTTAGTTGCTCCATTTGAGATTGTTTTACATTTTTGTTGAAAATAATTTTAATTAGTGAATGAACGTTCATATAAATTTATTCTAAATGATGGTTTGGCAGACTCTTGTCCTGGAATGGATGTTTTTCCAGAGAGATTTTTTTCTGAATCAGATGTTGCTTGGACAGTATAGGTAAATCCTAGGTTTTCTGTTTAAATACTAAAAATAATTTTTCATTATCAAGTGCCAAAAATGCATTCAAGCCTCATCTGGAAAAGTATATTATTTAATATACATTACTTTCAGTGCGAGAACTTTAAACAACTGGGATTTCTACATCAGGATTCTGAGATTTCAGTTACTTTTGACCTCTCTAATGTTTCTAAAAGGTTACCTTTGACTGCATTTTTCTTCTAGTTGATCTTGTCTCATATTTGTTCATCATTTAGGTAGAAGTTCTCACATTCTTCATTCATTTTCACTTTCTTCCTGCATCTGCACCACTGTATTTCCATGTTTGTGCTGTGAGAAGTACTGCTGAAGTTCATCGCTTGGGCCTGAGCAAATAATGTTGCGCCAGACCCTTTACTGTTGTGGCTGGAGCAAGTCGGCATTACACTTTGCTGTCAGTGCTGCCCACCTGAGTGAAACCAAGGACTTTTCACATCCAGATTTCAAGGGCTTCAACTGTTAAGGACAGCATCACGTATTGATGCTGGAAGCTCGGTGATGGCTACAGCCATGCACGCAGTTGTTCTGTGGTCAGTGGCTGTAGTGGGTTAAGCAGAGGGGAGCTAATTTTTTTTCCTTTTCTCCCTTCTCTTCATAAATAGCTAGCAAGAAGCTATGTTTTGGATTCCTGCTCAGGAGAAAAGCTGATACGAAGAGAACATTTATAGTTATTGCTAGGATACCCTCAAGGACAAAATACATTCGGTCTCTCTTCTCTCTATAGACAGAGGGAGGGGGGAAAGAGACAGTCCGGCTTCTAGCTTGGGATTTGCTTTTAGGTCAAGATTGAGAAGCAGACTGACCAATTATTCCATCCCATGCACGTCATACCCAGTATATAGGTGAGAACCCTTCCGGGAGAGCTGGCTTTTTCACTTCCCTTGGGCTCCCTGCATTCGCTCTCCCAAGGCCTTGTTTTTCTTCCCCCCCCAACGGACGCCATTAGCTCTCGGCCCGGGACGCTTGTTATCTCCGATCTCCGTTCCGTGAGTGCCTCCGGGATCCTCCCTCTCCAGGGAGATCATTAGCTGGTTTTTTTTTCCCTGATTCGGTCAGCTCTCGGCCTGGGACGCTTGGGCTGTTATCTCCGTTCCGTGAGTGCCTCCGGGAGCGGCGCACCCCCCCCCCCCCTTACTCTTCCCCCCCCCTTTTGGGGAAATTGTGAGTGCGGTTTCTGGGGTTCTAATGAACAGCTGGGGGGGGCAGTATCGTTGGGTTTCTGCTGGCAACAGCTAATGAACAGCTGGGGGGGGGCAGTATCATTGTGTATCACCCATTCCCTCCATCCTCCAGGGTTATTGGCCGGGAGTGGGCTGGGCCTTTGATCATCGGGTGGGGAGGGGCAGAATTACTGTGTATCACATTGCATATTTGTATATAGTATTATTTCCAATATTATTGTAGTTTAGTTATTAAATTGTCTTTATCTCAACCCACGAGTCCTCTTTGCCATTTACCTCTTTAATTCTCTCCCCTATGATTGGGTGGGGACAGGGACTGTGTGAGCGGGTGTGTGTGGTTTGGCCCCCAGCCAAGGGCCAACCCGCCACAGTGGCACAGTTTCGCTGTGTCTTTACAGTCAGCTTTCTGAAAGCAGAGCTACTTTTTGTTGTTGTTATTTACACTTTGATCTGGTAACGTATAGCTCTGGATTAGCATGACACTGTGCCTGTGTGATTATATCCTGCAGGTAGGGCTAGGCTCCTAAACGCCATCTAGTAGTGCTAAGGGGCGAAATTATATCAGAGCACACAGACAATGAAAAGGAAAAGGTTTCACAGTAAACTTGCTTCACTTGGTTTTGTGTGCCTTGTATGCAGACACCAAATAGGTTTTCTAACATGAATATATGTTACAAATAAGGGCATTGTGAGCTGCTTAGCCAGCTGATGTAACCTTTAGTTTAAGATTTTCTCAGTTCTGTGATAATATTCACAACTGAACGTTGCAGTTACATGGATTTATGCATTTAATTCCTAATTATTTTTTGAAAGCACTGCCTGACAGAAGACCTAAAACCTCCAGTCTATACTGAAGCTGGTATGTTAAGATTCATCTAAAACCTGAGCCATGGCATGTGCTTTTTGAAGTCTTTGAACTTAATATAGCTTTAGTTTGAGCTCTGTCTGCTTCAGAGGGAAAGGAAACGCTTTCCTATTCTGCTCACAGACAGCCTGCGCTGGAGGGCTGCTGCCTCTCTTCTCACAATGACTGCTGCAGCTAATCATGTGTAATCCCTGTGTTACTGTTCACAAAGAAAATCTGTGGGCATTGGAAAAGCATAAATAGGTGGATATACACATTTTACATGGGTAGATACTTTTATTTTATAAACTATAACCTTTTGGATCTGCCATTATTCTGCTTTTTATGTGGCAGATGTCATGATTTCATTTGTACTACCTTGCTGTTGTGGGTTCCTAAAACACGTAATTTATAGTGCTTGATGAGATATAATGCTTTTCTTTCTCTTTAATGGGATGCACACCTTTTGGGGGAGTTGTCAGTTCTGTTCTTTAAGATGAAATGCTGAATTGTTATAAACTGTTCAATGATAGAGATGTTATATGTAATATATATGTTATATATATTCCCCTTATGGAAGTACTATTCCTGGACATGTCTTTGCTGGACTGCCAAACATCTGGAAACCTTAGACAAATAGCCATTGCAAATGGATTGACTGATTTTTCTGTTGCAGTGAGTCCAACACATCAGGGTTTGTCAAAGTTTCTCTATATGAGTTATACAATGCATGTTTCCACCTTAATATCCAGCATTTGCGAGGTAGAATTGTGAGTCCTAGTGAGTGTGATGGATTGCACTTTAACTTACAATATCAAGTATCTGTATGGTTTTATGCTCTTAAGCAAATGTGGGTACAAATTTTCAACATTTTCAGATGGTGATTTAGATGAGATTGCCTGTTTCCTTAATTGTATTCCAAACTGGGCAGAACACAATTTTTTTTCCTTGATTGCTTGATAATTTTGCTCACCGATGGTATCAAAACACTAGCTAAGAGTTGGCATTTAGGCATACAACCCTGCTCCCTGTAGAAAACTATAAAACAGATTTTCTCACAAAAATGCAGGGAATTTGTTTCCTTAAGTGTTTTGGGAGTTGTTTTGTGGGGGGTTTTTTTGTTTGCTTTTTTTTTTTTTCCCCCCTACTGATTCATTCTGGCATTGAGTTTCAGTCTGTCCTTCTGCTGTTGAACGCAGCCAAGTTTGTCAAGTGTGTCCTATGAATTCCATGTAGGTTATTACAGGATTCATATCTCTCTCTGAGACATAGATATTAATGGAAAGATACTTAGATCTTTTACCAGAAAATCTGAGACTGTATACATTCAGAATAAATATTATGTTTTAGTGTTGTGGATGTTAACAATAAAAGCTGGTCTGTGCATGCAGATTGTGTACATGTGCTGTTCTTCAGGAGCAAGATGGGAGTGCTGCCAACTTGTAGTTCATTGTTGCTGCAGTTTATGAATACTTCAGTAAGTCCAAAAGGTCTAATTTCTCTCCTCCATGAAATCTGACAATTGCCTTTGTAATTAATTCAGGTTTTAATTGCCATTTTTGGTTTTAACAGTGAGTAGCAGAATGGTGATTAAATCTTTCTATCCCCTTCTCCTTGAAGGAATTAAATGTTGATGGGCTTTCTGTCCTAGAAACACTCTTATGCCACTTCAAGATTTGAATTGTCACTTCTTCTAATGACAACATTAGGTCAAGCCTGTTTCTACTCTATAATTACATCTGTAAAACAATTCTTGGAAGGATTGAGGGTATTGTTGAGAGTCTGTCTGATTCCAAAGTTCCTTTTGCCAAAAAAAGACTCCACTGAACATGGGCTTTCTATCATCTAAGTGAAATTACAGCAGGGGTGAAGATTGAGCTTTATTCTAAATCGTGTAGAAGTATTTATGACAGGGGAATAGAGTATTTGCAAATGACAGAAGAGTTAGGTTTGTTCTCTTGAAAGATTTTTACCAACCACTTCCAATAAGCTGAGCGATTTCAAGTTCTTGATGAACACTTCCCACTAAAATAGATGCCTTAAATATGTCCTTAATTGTACCTTATCTGTAAGGGTATCCTTTTCTTCCAGATCAGTCTTTATGTTTAGCTCTTTGTCACAGCTAGATTGGATTATGATGTTCTAGCCCGAGTTTAGCAACATCTGAAGGCCATTCAGAAATTCTGTGAATAAAGAATAAATCATCTTTCTTGCTTAATCATGTATCATATAGATCTGTGCTATGTAGGTAATGTACCTGATAATTCATTTACAGCCTTTTGAATCTCCTAGTAAAAGAGAGAGGAATCAGGTCTACTTTTCCTAATGAATCTCAACCACTCAACCACTAAAACCACTGAAAAGAAAATAAAATGAGAAGTACACTTGGTATGTATTTATTTACCATTGAGTCTGCTATTCCAGGTAATAAATGAGGTGGGATAAGGAAGATAAAGCAAACCCATAAATTTAAAACATATGTAAAATAACTGCAAGAGCATTCTGTACATAATTCATATTTAAACATGAGATGAAGATATGGAGTGAGGTTAAAAATGAAAAGGAAAAAGTTTAGGATCTTTTCTGCATGTATTATGGTTAGTCTGAAACCTAGATAGTTTTTCCATGACTAATTGAAAATTGACTGTACTTCACATCTGTTTTGACTTAACTAAAATATGCTGACTACTACTTGCACTCGGCACACAAGTTATTTGTATCTTGTTCAAAGGTGTCCTTTACCTGTGCCATATTTGTTACATTCCGCAGATTGGAGTCTGGGCCCACGTTCTTTCTCCTTTTCTTTAGCTATAATGCATAACTAAGATGATTCCTTTAACTTCTGTCTTTGATCCAGTATTAGATCTAATATCTGTTATAAGGTACAAAAGGAATTCTGTTTTTCCTATTAAGACTACATTTGCAGTACAGACAGACTGTTATGAACACAGGTAAGGAAATCTGGTCATCCTTAATTTGCATTACCAAGCAGATCATGCTAGTTGGTTTTATTCATTTACTCCTGCCTCCTTAAAAATCACTTGTCTACTTGTTCTTTAGATACTGCAAATAATGGAAGACTGAAAGGTAAATGATCTTAAAGAGTTAGACTAGAATATTTAGCATTATATTCTTGATGTGATCTAATTAAATTTGTGCTTTTCAGATGTTTCAATCACAGTCACAATAAATTGTGTTATTGTTTGCTGTTCAGCCAAGATGTACTTGCTTTGTAATACAAAATTCAAGCTGTTCTATAGGTACTCTTCAGAATACAAAGTAAATATCAGATTAAAAAAAAAAATTAGGGGATATGTTAGAGTGAATTTCAGTTCTGTTTTAGAAAGAGCCTTATGCTTTATAGGAAGTTTCAGAATTTGCAGGAAAAGCACAATCCACAAGCCCAGTTCTGTTCCCTGTGCTTGGGGGAGAGGCACGGGGGAGAGGCACGGTGTCGTGTCTGGCACTGCAGGCATTGTCCTCGAGAAGGGTCATGGGAGAAGGCTAAGGAATCGTTGACTCTTTAGGGGATAATGTTGTGGGCTTCTGCCTGCTGATTCTGATTAAAACTGTAATTGCTTTACATAGATATTTCTTGCAGTGATGGATGTTCTTTTATGTGCATTAATCAACTTCCATATTTAACTGTGTTCACTACTTTTCTGGACTTCAATATTGTTATCTGCTATTCTGTCAAGTTGCGGCAGCTTATTTGCCTACTGGACATAATTTGCTAGAAACAGTCCTATCTCCGCTTGCTAGGGAACGTGTCCATGCATGCATATACGTGTCTGTGACTTCAAGCTAACTCTATGGGGAAATGTGAAGAAGCTGACTAAATTAATCAACTCTCAGCAAGTGTTGTATCTCGGACAGATAAAATGTTTCTGAAAAGGTCTGGAGGAAGGAGGTGGAAGGAGATTCAGACACTAAATGCCTTTACTATGTCTTTTAATAAGGTGCAAAATCAGCATCTTTACTCCAAATCCCCTTCAAAGGATAGAGGACTACTGCAGTTCACTACTTTAGTACAGTTAGAAAAAAATGAGTTCTTAGTTTAGAAGCAAAAATTAGTGGAAGGTGGGTGGTCTCTTGTTTTGCTCTTTAGTACTCCTGTGCTCTCAGACTGAGCACAGCAAGACCCAGCATGCCCAGAACATTTTCTTTCCTCTCCAGATCCTCACATCCTGGGCAGGGCTCAGGAGCACTTAAGCCTGGGGTGGGGATGATGCCTTTCCAATGAATAGCACCTGAAGAGTCTGGCTGTATTGTAGGCTGAAGTCAGCAGTAGGGCAAGAAAGGGGAGAGGTGGGAACCTTGTTCTTCTGAACGATCTTTGCAACATGGCATGACTCTGAGGGTGAATGAAATGTGCAGTCCTATACCCCAGAAATATGTCAGTGCCCCCCTTATTCTGGGTGCAAAGAGCCTCATGCACACTTGCCTCCCCTTCTGTAAGGTCTTGGCTCGGGCCCATCCCCCTTCTGTTCTGACTGTGCTGTCCCTCATCATCGCTGGGATCTCTGAAGTGGTCTGTGTACACTCCCCTCTATAATCCAGACCTTGTTCAAAATACACAGTGCAGAAAAGATGAAGATGCAGGAAGGCTTCAGCATCTGTGTGTGTTTTTGTGTACGTTAAGTATTAGGAACTCTCAGACTCAAATAGCTGTGCCATAGTTTGAGTTTCTACAAAACAAAGAAATTGTCAATCATCCATCAGGTGTGAAAGCTGTATTAATGTTAAAGGTCTTCATGGATCAGAACAATGGAAGTGAAAAAGCCTCTCAAAACTTTAGTTCTCCATTTTCAGTCTTGATGCCAGACTGTGGCTTTGATTTCAGTCTGACTTCACTGTAATTATTAATGTGTTTCTGTCATGCTGCATATAGAGCTTAGGTGATATCTCATATGAGGGCAACCCTGCTTTTTCTAACAGTGATTTTTGCAGTATATTTTAATTCTTTCACAAATAAGCAACACTGTAAAAATCCATTAATTTCTTTAGCTGACTACCAGCAAACCAGAACACTGGCATTTGATCTTTGCACATACAAAAAATGTTTTTTATTATGAACTTGAAATCCATAGAAATTATTGTTCTGGAGACTGCTTAATCCATATTATCTTGAGCTGCAGAGCTACTATTTTCAGACTCTAGGATTATATCTAGACAACATAACACCTCTGAATTTAGGAAGTGCTACTTAATTACCTAGTTTTAGATTGGAAAGATCATATGTTTCAAGAAAAAGAATATTTTATTGGACAATCTCTAAATTTATCAGCTATTGTTTTACATTATTTGAGCTACTATCTTCCCCACATGCAGATCTTTTTTCTGAAAGGTTCACTCACAAGCACAGAGGTGAAGGAGTATTAATCTTTAGAATTTTAAAACAACTTTTCTGCTTTTATTTAAAATTACCCTTTCTGTTTATATAAAAAATCTGTCCGTACAGTCAGTAGCTATTTCCAAATGAAGCTTTTGTAAAGTTTATGTTGGAGGCCTTTCTGATATTGCCTCAGTTGAGAGAAGCAGAAGTCACTTTGTGTGGATGGGTGTTTACTCAGCTGTGTATCCTACATAAGCAGAAAAAACCAAAAATCTTTGGAAGGAAACATGGTTTCACCCAAGGGGCTTTCTTCCATCCAGCAGTAAATTTCGATGGCCAGAGATACAGCTGAAGCTGACTACTCTGCTGTTTGGGAAGTTCACACTGGAAACTCAAGACATCACACCAGTGCAAAAATTAATGCAAGTACTTTTTGATTCAGCCAACTACATATGCAGTACTGACACTAGCACTACAAATATGATTTCTTTCAGGCTAAAATTGCTCTGACTGATGAGAATGGAAGAATTTATTTATTTCTTTTCTTCAAGGATCCTTCTCCACTGAGATTAGATGCTCAGGGAAATTGGATTTTAGTACTCTTAATAATTCAGGGAACAGTTTTGTGGAAAGCCAAGGTTATTCACAGTCCTGGAACTTGCCAAGAGGAATTCCAGCATGGAAACTGGACCACAACACCAGCTGAAGTAGCGCAAGAGAAAATGCCATTTTGCAAGTGACAGCTGGAAGAAATCCAGGATGCAGAGTCAACAGCTGTCTTCAGTTGTCCCAGTACTATATTTCATCACTGGTTCAAAGTGAGACTTGTAATTTTGGCCAGTCTTTCTTAATTTGGGAGAAAATGGCTACTTGTAGGAATGCTGGTCATTTTTGGGTCCTAGGGAAAATTGTAGAGGGAGAGTAGATTATTGGCAAGGCATTTGATGCTGTCTCACATAGCATTCTTGTGTGAGAGTGTTTGTGGTCTGATGGACAAAAAAGTGGTTTGGATCATTGAGTCCAGAGAGAAAGGTTAATGGGTCATATTTTGCCTGGAGGCCAGTAGCAAGTGGAGTACTACAGGAGTCTATTCTTCTTGTGTTCAATGTTGTTGTGTTGGAGGAGAAACATCGGAGGAGGAAACAAAGTGCTTGCTCATAAGGTTTGCACCTAATGAGGCTGGGTGACCAGTCAATACAGTCAAGGACAGGACTGCAATCTAGGAGAACCTAGACAGGCTGGAAAGATGGGCCAACAAGAGCTTTATGAAATTCAGCAAGGACAAATGCAAAGCCTTGCTCCCAGGAAGGGACAACTGCCTGGCAAAGACACAGGCTGAGTACCTCTTGTTTGGGGAGCACCTCTGTGGAAAAAGCACTGGGCTGAGATAGGTAGCAAGGTGAGCATGGGCCAACAGTATCTGCCTAGCAGCAAAGGTGGGCAACAGTCTCTTTAGCTGTGTGAACAGGCACATAACCTTAGGTTGTGATTATCCCCTTTCCAGCGCTCCTTAAATGCCATCTAAATTACTGCTTCTGGTTTGGGCCCCTCTGTACAGGAAAGGTATCAATAAACTGTAGTGAGTTCAGCAGAGTGCTACCACAATGGCCAATGCTGGACCACCTATCCTGTGATGAGAGGCCCAGGGGCTAGGGCTTATTCAGTCTGGAAAAAGGAGGGCTTTGGGAGGACTTAGCTGCAGTCCCTCAGCATAGGGATGAGTCCCGCCAGCTTACGAGCCAGAGTTCACCTGGCTGTGAGACAGGTGAACTCCATCTGTCTCTAGCAGGCCTGGTGCCTCATATGCCTTCCCATGATCAAAAAACCCAAAATTGCACCTCTAGCACCAGCCTCTGAGCCAGGCATTGATCAGGTGTGTTCTCCTGATCCTCTCAATATTCATCCCTGCCACTGTGGGGACTGAGGAGAACACGACCTGTGCTCCTGATCCTCTCATCGATTGCCCCAGTACCCTGAAGTCCCTTTTAATTGCTTTTGGACTTCTCTCCACAATCTCATCACTTCCAACCTGCATGACCAGTAGGGGGTAGTAATCAGAGGGCTGTATCAGACCAGGGAGCTTCCTGGTGACAACTCTGACCCAGGAGCCAGGGAGGCAGCAGACTTCCCTGTGTAAAGGGTCAGGTCGACATATTGGTCCCTCTGTTCCCCTCAAGAGGGAATCACCGATGACCATTACCCTCCTTCTTTTCTTCGCTGAGGCAGTCGCAATGCGTGGGGTTGACTGTCTCAACTTAGGCGACCCCCTGGATGGACCTTCATCTTTGTCCTTATTTTTCTGGCCATTTAGTTCCAGTGCTCCATATCTATTGTGCAAAGGCAAGGGGGAGGGTGAGGAAGGCTGGGAGGGGATTCGCCTCCTCCCCCGGGCTGGGACCTGTTTCCATTCTCCCCCTTCTTTTAGGTCCCTTCCTTTGACTGGCTGGCAAGAGGGGAGGGGATCCTCTGCTTCTTGTGGAGCCTCTGTCTCCTGCCTTTGCCTCAGGGATGGTAGGGTGCGGCTCCACCAATCTATCTCCTGCTCACACTCCCTGATACTCCTCAATCTTGCCACTTCTTCCTGCAATTTGGCCACCTGTTCGAGGAGCTGGTCCACCTGGGCACACCTATTGCAGGATGGTTTGTCTCCCATCCCCACCCCAGGAGAGTGGTTTGGGCACCTCCCACACACCAAGGTCTGTACAGATGCCTCTGCTGTCTGTAGTTCTGTCTGCACGGAGGCATCAAGCACCGCAGGGGAAGATGGTGCAGACCCCTTGGCCAGAGCAGCAGCCTTAGCTCTGTGACGAGTGCCCACCATTGTGTTTGAAGAGCCAGGGAGGATGTCCGTGCTTCTCCTGGTCTCTAGTACTTCCCTCGGAGGAACCCGGACTGCTCACTCTGCTCCTACAGCTGCCGTGTGAGGCTCCTGGACCCAGAAGAGCTTCTGCGTCTCACTACACGAGCCGCCGCCGCCTTCTCCTTTGCTGCTGTAGGTGTTGCTCTCTGTGGTGGGCAGGGAGCTAGCTTCTTCCGGTGAGAATTTAAGGACTGGGGGAGGGGTGGTGGCTGCGGTCGCCCCGGCAACGGCTGTGCCACGTCAGCCTCTTTGCTCGCGATCAGTCGCTCTGTCGGGAGCTGCGTCGGCTCCAAGCAGCTGACCTCGCGTTATATGTTTAACTTTATAGTGATGTGGATTTTAAAATTTTTTTTTGAAACTGTATCGATTTTCGTAGACTTCTGAGACGGCTGGTCATGTCCTGCAGCCCTATGGAGAAGGGTATAGTGCCTGAATTGCAGGGTGATGCTTGATAACTACTGGTGTAACTGGTTTTAATTATATGAGTACATTTTAAAGGTGTATGGAAAGCTTTCATGGCTCCTGCATAAGGATCACATTTCTTAACCAATTTATGTTGCAGTAACTATGAGGTGTTTTCACAGAAGTGCTCCCTCTTTGCCTTTTCAGACGGATCTAATTCTCTCAAATTACGCTATTGTTCTCCACAATCCTCATTTCTACAGGGTAAGAAAGCATGGACTTAACGTAGGACACCAGAGAGTTTTAAAGCTGTTCACCTATGTTTGGATAGTCTGAATATTGTCAGATACAACTCTACTGTGGTTTTAGGTATTTCAGATTTTTCTGTGTGATCTACCTCTGAAATAAGATATTCCCTTATAGTAAGCAATGTCATTGAGAGGTGTTCTGCTATATTGAAAAAAATGCTTATAGTGCTTTTTTCTTCTCATGTACCTAAGTCATTGGTCAGCACCCCTGTCTAGGGTTGAGGGGCTCTGGATCACGTACAGGCTAAGGAAACATGGTGATAACTAAAAGTGGCAGGATGAAGCCACGTGGTATGCAGACAGGATGGCTATCCTGTGCAAACAACCAAAGGTGTAATTACAGCTATGCTGGTAAATGGGGATTATGAACAGAACACATAGCAATGACAGCCTGGGATCGGCTGCTGTTCACAGTCAATGTGCCAGCTCTCCGCAGAGTCTGCGCACACTGACTGCTGGGGTGGGGACTGGGTGACTTCAATGTGAACCCCTGGGCTGTGCTCTGATGCCCCAGGTAGAAGCATGGTCATCTGCAGGAGTGGAGGGATAGTGCTGCTCTCTGCAAGGTCTCACATCTGACATTGTTTCAAGTGTACATGCTTCTTTTGATAACCACTCAGTCAATATCAGTATCTCTACAACACATTCAGCCTTCTTGGATGGCGCATCAGGCAAACTGCAGTACAGAGCTATGGGGCTGTGTCCAAAGCGATGAAACCTGCTCTGTGACACTGACAAATTCTAGTAGATGATTGGGGTGGGAGAAGAGCAGCTAAAGTGGAACTACTGTGGGAGAGCAGCAAACAACCCAATCCTCTTCCCTCCCCCCAAATACTAAGGTGTTCCCTGTGTAGGAGAGTGAAGAGCTTTGCACCCCCTCTCTTCGTTGCATTCCATATCCATATTACAATTGTGGATAAAAAGGAAACTAACAGGAAAGCGTCTAAGATGACACAATAAATGTTCTTCAGAATAAACCATCATAAATACTGTTGTTCTTTAATGACCAGAAGTATCTAAGACCTTATTTTATGGCTCACTGTGAAAACAGCATACATAGCTACAGAGCTATGTCCTGTGCTCTTTATATATTCAGGGACAACTTTCTCAGAGAAAGGTATTTTTTAATCCCAATGTCTGGTGGGAGGAGGAAAAATGGGGGACTTTTTTTTAAATAGCAAAACTTCTCCAAATATTAGTTTGTTCTGAGCACTTTCATCCTTGGTAAGTCAACTGTCCCTCCTAAAAACAACTTTTCCTTCAAGGCTACAACTTTTATTTTTGCAGGAGCATTTTTTTCTCACTTTGCCAGCCATTTCCATTCTACTGTGTTTAGAGGCTTTGACAATATCAGTGGTATTGCTGTTGTTTCTGAAGCAGCATCTTAAGGCAAACAGCATCTTACTGTTTCTGAAAAGTGAGCTACTGTGCTATCTGTAGCTACTGTTTACTTTCCTGCTTAAATGCAGTTAGTTTCATTGTGAAATGACCCCACGTTTTCATACAACAATTTCCTTGACAAGAACCAAATGCATAACACATACGGGTTTTATGGTTTCCTACAGAGCAGGACCACATCCCTCAAACAAATAACCCCCTCCTGCACTGAAAACAAGAAAGGAAAGACTGAAAATTCAACTGTCTCTTCTTGTTACTACATTCATCTTCTGCTAAGTATAGTGTACCACTGAGAAACTCTAAGAGCTTAAATGGGTTTGCAGCTGACCTCTTGATCTCAGAGAGACTCCTTTTTTTTCCCAGAAGTCTTTTCCTTGATAATGAAACTGAAATGTAGGTATAGCAGACAATCTCAAAACTTTTAGGAAACCTCTCGGATGCAGAGTGTCAGTGCAGATAAACACTTCTACATTAGAAAAAAATAGAAAATATAGGTATACTGCGGGTGTATGTTTACTGTATGTACATTTGTCTGCCTGTAGGACTGATAAGTACCCTTACTTAAACTCACTGGGGTTTTATTTGTTATATGTGTAAAGGTCTTGACTGTGGCCACTACACACATCCAATGTTGTGGCAAGATAGTATGTATATTTTGTCACAAAACTGACGTTAAATAAAGCATGAGAATAGATGTGTTTGGTGTTGCTCACTTAGCATTCCACTTGTTTTCCTCACGATTTAATGTATCATATGAGCATGGGATTTTTCAGAAGTGCTTACATTGGTATAAACGTTGCTCCTGTCAAAATACCAGTTATGAATTTAAGAACCATCCACGTTGTTCAACATTGTTCAATGGTTTAAACTTCACCAAAAAAAAAAAAAATCCACAACAGAGGGGTAGAGTCAACAAAGTTTGTGTTAGAAAAATAATAGGTGTCTGTTCCTTGCACCAATACGATCCAGTTTCTGACAAGGGAGAGATAGTTCTGTAGAAAGTAGGATATGTTTCTGCTAACTTTTAAGCCCATTCAAATCCAACAAAAACTTGTTAATACAAATGTGTTTCCCACTATACTACCCCTAAGATGGGAAACCATTTGTCACTGAATGTTGGTTCTTCCTCTAATGTTCTCTCTGCTTTGGGCTTTTGAATAGACACTTACAGCATCTTTAGAGGTGTACACGTCCATTAGCCCAGAATAAACTTTGAGGGATCTGGACAATTGTCAGTGTGTTCTAGTTTTAGGAACAGTTGAGAAAGTGGGGACTGAATGTTCTTTGGCCTTGGTTCGAGCCAGATAGTTTAAGCTAGCATTGATTCAAGCCCTGTTGAGGTAAAATGCAAAAAAAAAATTTTTAGAACGTCAAAACAGATAATCAGATAAAACTATTTGATCTAGATATGAAGAAATTAAAGAAAATAACCTTTGTGAGTCTATAGTCACCAGCATATTCTGAGATAATCTAAAGGTGGCACTTTACATTAGGCATGGGCATGCCTTAATTTTGTTTCAAATTAACGTCAGAAGATAATGTGAAGTCCATCTGGTTTATGCTAGTTATGGGAGGATAGACAATACCTGTTTTGGTGTAAACCCTGCTACTACAAAGCTGTAAGTCCACACGGAGTTTTTACCAGTGTCAGTGGCTATATCAAGACAGGAATTTCAAGATTGCACAGACACAAATCTCTTTTTGGGGACCCCCTTCCTCTCCCCTCCTCCTGTAAGTGAAGTCCTGTGTCATTCTTTTTTCTTTCACAGTGCAATTCCTGTTTAAAGAAACTAAAATTTGGCTCAGACACTTACAGTGAATTTGGTCAGAATACTTTCAACTGGCAGTTGATTAATAATTTTTATTCATACATATACCTCTTCAAATGTGCTCTTTAAATTGAGGTTTTTTTTTAAATAAAGTCTTTAATGAAGATTTATGAAGAAAGTAAGTTCTTAAATTGTTTGCTCACAATTTATGAGCAGCAGAAAATGCAGTATAAAATCCTTTCCTTGTATAAATAAATATACTTCTCTGTGTTTAGCAAGAAGATTGCTATAAGTGATTTTTCTCTTAAAGTAAGTGTTTAAATAATTTATTTTGTTCAGGCTGTCTGGATTTGACAGATAGCAGTTGTATCACAGTTTCTCAAAACTGTAATAGAAGGTCTCTCCCAGCTGGGATGTTTGCTTTGGGAATAAGTTTTGGGAGGTAACTATGAAAAATGATTTTATAAATCATGTGTGAGTAACTGTGTTTTTGGTGAAATTCTGGTAAATATTTGGACTTGCTCTGTGATTCAGTATAAAATCATTTTTGTGTGAAAAAAACCATATATTTATGTTAGAGAAAAAAAACAGTATGCTCTACGCCTGGTCATATGTTGGGGTGAGAAAAGATTGAAGACTATCCAAGCTGGTAGCTAATTGAAGACCATTGGTTTCAGAGTGGTAAATCTGAATGCTGTCTCTCAGAAAGATTACAATACAATAATCTTGCCATTCATCACAGAAGTACTGAGAGAAAGAAGTCTTCAATTTTTTGAAGGGAATGAAGTGTAGAATATAGTTCTACACTGAGAGATTATTTAATTGAGGTAGAAACAGGGGACTCAACATCTTTATTTTAATTTATTTCTTGCTTGTTTACAAAATGTTACTTATGTTCTACATTAGAATTCAACTCATGTGCTTTTCTGAGTGGCTGTGTTTTAATCATTAAATATGCAGAAGAACAGCAACCAACTATTATAATTTGCCTGAGGAAGGAATCTGCAATGAAGAGTGTTTAGAGCCAGAAACTGTGTCTTCACTGACATCATGGGCATTGCAGTCTAGGCTAGAAAATGCCACTGATCACAAGGTCAAGTAATAGGGATTACTTATCTGAAATGAAGTCCTTAAATCTCCTTAACTCCCCAGCCAGCTTTAGAACTGCAAATTATATTCTTTTGCTTTAAATTCTGAATAAATATATTTCCTGCAAGCTTGCATATAAAAATTTTGTGTGAGGAAAAAAGACCAGCTGCAGCTAAGCTCTACTTACTAAACCCAACAAGTCATGATTAGATGGAAAATCACCTTTGGCTATACAGATGTATAGATACAGAAGTCAACTTATAGGAATATTTAGTAAACTGGACACTGGGGAAAGTTGGGAAGTGTATTAAACTCTGACTACAGGATCATGTTTCTGGTCTGTGGTTTGTTGGGGTTTTTTGGTTTATTTGGGTTTTTTTTTTTTCTTCCTCCCAACCCCTCAAGATACAGCCAATAAAACTAATTTCTCCTTCTCCCATACCCCACACTTATCAACATCCACACCTTGTACTATCCAGAATCTTATTAATTTATGACAATACACGAAGCGTATAATAGTACACTAAAATCAGGCTGTTCTGATCAACTTTATACTGCTGGACATAGCAGATGATGGTTGCACCCATTGAGTCTTACTCACTTTGTGGTAGCTCCTCTCTTATTCCTTTTACTATTGCTCATCCCTCAAGCATTTTCTTTGTTTCTTCAGGCTCTCCTGAGCTTTACCTATATTTACTAGAATAGCTATGTTACTATGGGACAAGAATTCTCAGTTAGGTCACTTGAGGCTGTTTTAAGAGTGGGAGGCTGTAAAGGCAGAGAAACCATGCTGTGCACACTTTATGGTCTGTCACATCTGTGAGAGGCAGATCCGCTTGTTGGTATAGCAGTGGCTGTAAAGTTAGGTCAGGACTGCACTGAGTCTCGACTTTAAATGTCTGTCTTTGGATTTGTGCCTCTATGATCACTCCTGATAAGGAAATTTAGGATATAATCATGCAGACTCATAACTTTAAAGATGTGCTGTGTGTTCAGGTTTTCACTGCTTGGATGATAGGCCATTCAAAAATTCTTAGAATAAGCACACCTTAATTTTTCTGTTGAGACAGAAGGCAGGTTACACTACTGTGCTTATTTAAGATATAAGACATAACATATATTGGTTGCTGGCAGTTTCAGTGGATGGCAGTCTATTCTTTCAGGCTATTTTAGATAGAAATGGGAGCTGCCATACCTGGCATCTGTGAAAACAGGGACAGTTTCAAATTATCTGCTGACATGCTGAAAGTGGATAAAAGAGCAGGTCTCCAGGCTTAGAGAGGTTAAAGGGGAGTCAAATCAATGGTGGAAGGTAGACAGTTTAAATGTGAACAGATGATTTTTCTCTTAACAAGTTAACTTAAAACAAATATTGCAGATTCTAAATTATGCATGGAATAAATAAGATGAAAAATAACAGAGATTGTAAGATCATGACCTTCTCAATATTTAATTTTTGAATACCAATCCTACTGTGTTCTGCTTTTCTGCTTGTGTCTGTCCCTTTAAAATACAAGAGAAGTTATTAGGGCAGTCTGACTTTCTAAGAAGGGAAAACAAGTGCACATAGGGTTTTGGCAATAACACTGATGGTGTATTTTGCTGCAATACAGAATATCTGTTGCAACTCTAATGAGAAAGGTAGATGTTGTATCTTGTTCCTGACTGTTTGGGCTTCATTATGTGAAGGTAATCTTAATTTCAGATCGAAACACCATTTTCCAGAGCACTCTACACTGTTTCCCATAGTGTTCTGAAGAAACTGGCTGCAAACTCTTTGCTGGATAAAAAACTGGCTGGATGGCTGGGCCCAGAGAGTTGTGTGAATGGAGTTAAATTCAGTTGGTGGCTGGTCACCAAGTCCCCAGGGCTTGGTATTAGGGTCAGTTCTGTTTAATATCTTTACCAATGATCTGGAAGAGGGGATTGAGTGCACCCTCAGTAAGTTTTCAGACAACACTAAGCTGGGTGTGAGTGCTGATCTGCTTGAAGGAAGGCAGACTCTACAGAGGGATCTGGACAGGCTGGATTGATGGGCTGACTCCAGTTGTAGGAAATTCAACAAGGCTGAGTGATGGGTCCTGCACTTGGGTCACAACAACCCCCCTGCCACGGTACAGGCTTGGAGAAGAGTGGTTGGAAAGCTGCCTGGCAGAAAAAGACCTGGTTATGTCAGTCAACAGCCAGCTGAATATGAGCCAGCAGTGTGCCCAGGTGGCCAAGAAGGCCAACAGCATCCTGGCCTGTATCAGAAACAGTGTGGCCAGCAGGACTGGGGAAGGGATCATCCCCCTCTACTCGGCACTGGTGAGGCTGCACCTTGAATACTGTGTTCAGTTTTGGGCCTCTCACTACAAAAAAAGGCATTGAGGTGCTAGTGTCCAAAGAAAAGCAACGAAGCTGATGAAGTGTCTAGAGCAGCTGAGTGAATTGTGGTTGTTTAGTCTGGAGAAAAGGAGGCTGAGGGGAGACCTTATTGCTCTCTACAACTACCTGAAAGGAGGTTGTAGTGATGTGGGTATTGATCTCTTCTCCCAAGTAACAAGCAGTAGATGAGAAGAAGTGGCCTGAAGTTGTGCTGGGGAGGTTTAGATTGGTTATTAGAAAAAATTTCTTCACTGAAAGGGTTGTCAAGCATTGGAACAGGCTGCCCAGGGAAGTGTTTGAGTCACCATCCCTGGACGTATTTAAAAGACGTGTAGATGTGGTGCTTAGGGATATGATTTGGTCGTGGACTTGGCAGTGTTAGGTTAACAGTTAGACTCTTACGATATTAAAGGTTATTTCCAACTTAAATGATTCTATGATTTTATGAATCTATAAAGCAAAATTGAGACATATATTTTTTTCACCTTATGAATTGCATCTGATGGACCCTACTGTTGAACTCAGGACTGATCTTGTCAATATTGTTTGCAAATACATAAGTCCTATAGGCTTTGCTGAGTGACATATTCTCACTCACTTTTAGTCTGAGTTCAGATAATAGTCATTTTAGTGGTTTTTTATTCCACCTTTGTAGAAAGCCATAAATCCATTCATTAGCTGAACTAAAAATTGAAAAGGTACCATATACAAAAGGCAAAAATACCATTTACTTGGTGATAATTACTAGTGTTCATTTTCTCACTTAAGTGATAGGGCACATCACATTGTTTCCATAGCAACGCCGATTCTGTCCTATTAACTGCCTAATGTCAATTTATGAATGCAAGTTTCAGCGTGTGAAAAGCTGCTCAAAATAGGGAGTGATTCATCATGTACAACACAGACAGCTGAGTTGCAGGCTAAGTCAGGGCTCTCTGATTTGGTTTTCAGTGTTAAAGTGGTATGCTGTGGTGTAGGTAGACAATCAAAGATGAACCAATTTGATATTTAGGGAGATTAAAAATGATGGTTGAATAGCTGTTCTAATTTTTTAAATGTTCTGTGCTTCATTACAACATTAAAAGAATTTTAATGAATACTAGGGAAGATACTGTCTCTTTCATAATGATTTGATTGAGATTTGAGACATTTCAAAGGTGAAGCCCATTTCAAGTTAGATTGCTAATACTGAGTTTGCTCTTGGCTTCAGTGCTGTAATGGGTTTACTCACATATTTTAATTAGTATTTCTCCTAGTTTACACCTCAAGAAAAGAAGCCTATGAGTACAGAACTAGAAAGAGCTCTGGGTTCAAATCTTTCTTGTCTCATAGACTTCCCATGCGATTTTGGGGTAAATGTTTAAGTCTGTTTCTGTGCATGCTTTTCTTCTGTAAAATAGGGGGAAAAAAACCAGAAGAAATGCCTTCCTATCCATTCTCCTGTGTGACATAGCTATTTAGGCTCTATTCTTGTGCCTACTTGCAATTTTCACACTTGAGATGAGTCTTAATAAATGTATCAGCAGTCATAGGAGTAGTCTTCTGTCTAAAATAGAAGATGTGTCTCTGCTTACAGTCTCTCTGCTCAGTGCCCAGCATCCTGTGGCCATACCATTCGTTAGCTGGGTTCAGTTCTGAGGGCTGTTATGAAATGGATAGTATGAAATGCAGAAAAATTGCATTAAGGAATAGTGTCATGAATATGATACCAATCATTCAGAGGTGGAATTAGGGTAGGTCATGCAATTTTATTTTGCATCTATGCATCTGCATGATAGTACAGTCTTTTATTACATGTTTATATACTATTTTTAGCAAGTTTTTTGGTGTTAAAGATGTTCTGTAAGTCTTTCTCTGAAAAGCATGTTAGACTATTCATTGGCAAGTATAAAGGGATAGGAATAAATGTTTAAGTTTACTAGGAACAAAAGAAATAAACTTCCTTTTATATCAGCTGCTTTTCAGAATTGAATTAATACTACAGGAATATATGCTTACTCTCATTTGAATAGCACAGAAGTGGAGTCAGACTCCAGACTTCATTTTTACTCTTTGCTTTTCTGTGTATTATTACATTACAGTGAATCATTCTGTTCCAGAGGAAGATTTCTGCTTTATTGTAGTTGAGAAGTTTGCCTTTCAAGTTCGTTCTGTATGGAAGTGAAAGACACATTATCTCTGCTGTCACATCACTAATACACTTGGTCAAACACAACTTGCTTCCCTTCCCCTCGCTGTTTTTCATGGCAAATTTCCATTGTTGCACTGCTCCTGTGTGTACCTACTCATCTCCTCCAGCTATTACCAGCTACTGGTAACACCATCCAGTGAGGATAATACCCCCCAACATTACTAGTCTTCCAGCTAGAAAGGCCAATTTTGCTTATAAATCCCTAAACACAAACTTTATTTTGAAGTTAGCAGTGCCTGTATCAGGAATGAAGGATTAAAGACACTTTGGGAGCTGATGATGACATGTGGTTTCATAAATATGTTGTGTCCCCATTAAAGAAAATCAAAACCAAAACCCAAACTGACCCTTTTAAATCAATCTCAGGTGTTTACTTGGAGATTAAACACACAACAAATGTAATCATTAAAAGTCTGATATGAAACATGCTTGTAAATTAGTAAGATCCCAGTAGAATTTATATCAGAACAGATATCCATCCTGTAATTCTTTCTTAACAAATACAAGAGGGGTAATTGCAGCTACAAAACCTAATCTGCTTATATAAAAATAAACAGGGGTAAAGTAGGCTGCGAACAACTGTTGACTGATGTCCGGCTCCATCCAGAAAGGATTCTGGAAGAGATGAATCCATCTTTCTAGTGTTAACCACTGAAACTTGAGTATGTGCACTTCGTGTACTAAAAAAACCCAAACAACTAACTCAGATCTCCAGCAGATCTGATAATTATTTTTCTGTCTTGAAAGATAATGGCCTGTGGGTCCTTTGTTCATTAAAATGGAACCTGTAGATTGGAAAACATTTCTCTTTAAGGAATCATTTGACAGAAAAAGAGAAGAAAGCAAAAGTACTTGAAAACAATAGCAGCAATAAACTATTAGGAAAACCACCAAGTTGGTTCTCTTTGCTGGTTTGGATGCTTTGGACTTACAAATCACTTTCCAAGTGTGGAATACCGACTTCTGGGGTGGTTTGATAACTGACACCCTTACAGTGCTTATAGATGTAACCGGGCAACTTTTCTTCTCACTTAGTAGTAAGTAAACTGAAATTTTACAAGCGCTGAAGCTATGTGTGGATCTGGTTTGGATTTTGGTCTAAAGTTTAAAGTTGATAATGAGGATATATTTTTAATTTGTTCATTCTGATAAAGTCAAAATAAAACATTGATTTCAAAAATGCCAGAACAGTTCATACTATTTTACTTTTAACAAGACTTTTAAAGTTGGGTTTGGAAGTACAGTTCTGCTAATACAATTAAGAGAATTAATTATTTCCCAGTCATCCTAGAAGTAGAGACTCCACCCCACCCCCAGTTTTGGTGTTTTCCATTTTCCAGCAAAATAAGCACTAATACATATGCATTTTGAAGAAACCCCAGCTGAAATCAGCTTGGCAGATCCATTTTTAATCTCTTATTTACTGTTTCAACCACCTAATTAAAACATGATCTATGTTTTGCTTTGCCCTTTATGTCAATGACCTGAATCATCCAGAGCTTTGATGTAGATGTTCCTAGACCTTCTACAGTGAATGCCTGGAGGATGGGAAAAAAGTACAAATTTTAATAGAATATATATATTTTTTTTTAAATTGTAGCTTTTAGAATAGAGCTCAAATTGAGTATGTCATAGAATTGTAATGAAAAAAAAAACAACAGAATCTCAGTCATTTTGTTGTTCTAGGGTTCGTCTTCCAAACTTGTTCTAACTTTACTTTGTGCCTTTTTGAGGTTTAGCAAACAGTCCAGTTTTCTGTGGGTGCAAGAATTTTCATCCCCCATCTCAGAAGCCAGCCTGGCTGTTTGTGTCAGCTCTTACTCTTGCAGCTTCTCACTTCAGCTGTGATATTTTTCTGTGGTTACACCTACTTCAAGAAATACATACCTTAGGGTTGATCACAGGTAAACAATTTTCACAAATCACAAATAAAGTATTATCTCAAATATACAATTGACAAATGTAGAAATATACAATTTCTATCTGTTGTGTTGTCACCTTTTACCTCCTGATTAGCTTTTGGGAGTATACAGTGGGCAGCTTCAACAGAAAAGATTTCAGAAGGATTTGTTCCCTGGTGATACAAGGGGTGGGAGGATTGCTCGAGGAGATAAGCAATTACAGCAGGTTCAGCTCATTTCAGTAGTGGTGCCTTGGGAAGCTTTTTTTCAATTATGAAGGAAAGGTCTTGCCTTCTTTAAGTCATGAACTAGGAATTGCAGCATTGAATCTGAACAACCCCTTGCTGTCAGGATATGCATTGAAAATGTGTCACTGCTTAAAGAATTAGAAAGTCACATAGTCTTAGGTGACTGTTCAGATTTCCAGATGATAATTAGGAAGAGATATTTTTCTCTTTGGAAACTTGTTGCACAAAAGTCATGATATTGCTGGAACACAGACATGTATGGCACGTGTAGATGTGTTCGCATGTGTAGTCGTATATGAACATGGTTGCTGATACAGGGGTTCTGTGCTCATCTTCTTTTTAACAAAGAACAAGCAATGAAATTATGTAAATATATTGGCTGCTTTGGAGTGTGAAACATTGAAGTTTAATCCCAGAACACAGATAGATGTTCAAAATATTTTAAAGGTTAACAAAAAGATTAAAGGGAAACTCACAATTTATTATACAAAGAAAATGTAGCCCGTTACTGCTGACTGGGTGGTCTCCTGCAATGTGTTGACCTCATAGCTAACATCTTGACTGCAGACAGTTTATGATGCAGCAACACAAGGAGTTGTTGAAAGTATATCAGAGTTGAAAAGGTGAGAGGAAAAGGAAGTAAGATGTTGTAAAAATGCCAGAAAAGTTCCTGTATATCAGTTACTGGAAATCTTGTAAAGTTAGTTAACAAGAATGTCTGCTAAGGATATATGCTTGATGTGGCTTTTCTTTTTTTTTAATTATTGGAATTGGCATCAGGAAAAGTTTAAAATTTAAAAGACTGGTAAATTAATTGATAAGTTTTAAAAAGCATATTTTCTACTAAATGCTACTGTACACGTGTATGCAATGTGGAAGTTCATGAAAGGTATTGCAGTTGACTAAGAAACATTTAGTAAATGATTTAGGGCACATGGAAAACTTGACAGGAGATTTTCTACATGACTTGCATAATTAAGAATTTGACGCTTGATGTTTGGGGCTGAGAATTAGTAATAACTTAAGTATGCTTGAGTCTCAATTACTTAATACAACCTAAATCCAGTTTAAAAGTTAGATACATTAAATGCTGCGTACCTAAGTACTCCTTTTATCAAGATTGAAATAACTGACTGTTAATTGTTACCAAGTTTGTATTAGAGACACACCTGTTAAAAGAAAAAACAAATGTTCTTATTTCATGTGTAAACCCACATCTGTGTTTACAACTGCTTGTACTTTAAAAGTAGTATGAATACCACCTAATAAGAGAGCTGCTAGTTACAAATTCATAGCTTGAATTGGGGTTTACACTTGCTTAATATCCTATTCAGCATATCTTTTACAGACAAATAATATTTAATCTGTTGCACATGCTTGCTCTTAGACAAAATATGAGAATTTATACGTTTTTATTTAATACTGTGACTTAAAATCAATATTTAGTTCTGTCTCTTAAGAAAAAAGTAGAAAAAGTAAATGCAGACATATTTTATTCCAAATACTCTTAATAGTAGTGTGACACACATCACTCATATTCCTATTAAATTCTCTTACTGTAGTCAAATAAATCCCTTACACTTGTAGAATTTTTATGAGGATTATTTTCTTACCCATTCTTCTCTATAACCTAGACTTTTTTTTTTTTTTTCCAGTAGGAACTAAACAAGATTCTTCCAGAAACACAATAAAAACCATAACCACTTTTAAGGACCATTCTCATCAGTCAGTGTGTTCAGTGGATTTAGATCATCTTCAGGAAACAGTAACAATGCCTTTCAAAATGGCAGTTATTTTTCATGAAAATTATTCAGAATTACCTTAATATCCATCAAGAACATTTGCAACTTTCAGTAATTTTAAATGGAGTGTTTCTCTGTAATTTTCTCAATAGCATGTTATTTTTCTCCTGCTCTTGAGCAAGGTACTTTCTATTATCCATTAAAACGAATGGAGATACCCTACAATTAATTCTAAGCATTTCAAAACTATCTGCTGCAAATGGTCCACTTGCTGGTACGCGGGGAATGAGGAGAGCAGGCAAGTGGAAGCAAGACAAGAAAATACAGACACTGAGATGGGGAGGTGAGATAAAACAGGATGGAACTGGGTTTTTGGTCACTGTGAAAGGTTCAAAAAGCACTTTTCACTTAATCAGGTAAAATACATACTCAAAATTATATTCAAGGACTAATCCTGAAGGTTTTTATATGAGTAACAATAATGACACTCCAACCAATACCTGTTCTGGGGAATGTTAGATCTGAAGCCTTGGTGAACATGAGGAGGAAGGAATGCAAAGGAGGAAAACACAAAGATGTTAGCAATGAAGCTATGAAACCATATGAACGTCTCCTCCATCAACCAGTTCTTCCTTGGCTACCTTCTCCACTTGCATATGGGTTTAGAGTTAAAACTAACTTATTTCTGAGCCCAGTTGATACTAAAAATAATTAGAAGAAATAGGATTGCTTGGGAGCTTATGCTAATATAATTTGATGGATCTCAGTGCTTGCAGAGACCAGGAACAATGCTCAGCATTAGTCTGTCTCTCCAAGGAACCCAAATTGAACTTAGACCCAGGCAAGATGTGCTGGAAAGGGAGTGTACATATAGGTCATCTCCATATTCAGTGCTCAGTATACAGCTGTACAGAGTAAATCCACAGCTGTTCACTTGTGTTAATTTCTTCTGAAACTTCTTCTGTAAGCCTTTGATGCTAATACAATGCTGTTAGGAGAGATTTGTTTGGCGACAGAAGTCCCTTATTTTCAGGTTCAAACTGAAACTTGAGAGGAGCCTGTCCTTTTTACAAAATCAATGTCCTAAGAAGTTGCCATGTGTTCTACAGATAGTTATCTTTATTGAAAACATTGTACAGCGATTTCAAATTACAATTAGTAAATAAAAGGTTTTAGCAGATAATGGGTTTCCTTTTATAAACCAAGGAGATCCTTTTTCTCAATCCTTTTTCGGCTTTTGCCAAGTTTATTTGTATAGCATAGTGTGACATAGAATCAGATCTCTTTAGGGGTTTATTCAGATAGTGACCATTAATTGAAAAACTAATTTCAGATAATCCCTGTGAGTGAAACTAATCTTTAGGTTTTGATGAAGTCATACACGACTGATTTCATTAAGAAAATGTATTTTACATTTGGTTTTAAATTTCAGGTTTTGATGCATATTTTTTCATTAGATATTTTCACATTACATTTTTGATACTTTAATTAAGGGTACTATTATTGCTTCTTTAAAATAAAAGCAGAATATAATTGTTTATACTCTTACTGCATCTCAAGCTTTGCAAAGACTGTAACTGCCCTTGCTTATTTTCTGTCCCAGCAAAACTGTTTCTAAAACTGATTGACATAATTCTCAATCTGTTTTAATTTCAGTGTAAGTTTTGTTTTGTTATGTAATAAATATTTAGAATTAAATCTAGAGAGGCAACTTGAACAATTCGACCATTGGAAGAGAGGAGTGTACCTAGCAGGCTCCCCCTAAAATCTGTAGGGACAGCTGGTATCCTGCAGCAGTTCGCAGGCACGTAATTATTTTGTAAAAATGAGCAGCAGTGCTTTCATCTTCTGCCATGTTTTTAAGTGTTTTAAGTGCTGTACTGTATGCTTACTCCAGTACTGTATGCATGGAGGTAGTCTTCAGTGTAGTGTTAGATGATGACTCTTCGGTACCTTGCAGGTGAGAGATCAACAAAATTTGCGTTTTTGGGACTGCATGTTATATGTAAACCAGTAGCATTCTAGTTACCATACAATTTTTATATAAAATCATATATTTACACATATGTTGTCATATTAAAAGGCTATTGTCAAAATACCATTATCAAATAAGCAGAAGTTAGTGAAGACAATGGTTAAAGCTGCTGATTCTTCTGAAATTCATTGCCTATGTTTCCATGCACGAGACTGTGCTCTCTGAGAACCTGGCTGCCTGCTGTTTTCTCTAGTGTCCTGTATCACCCAAGGCACAGAATGAAATTACTACTTGTCTTGTGACTTATTCTCTGCTATTTATCATTACAGCTTCTGAATATTTCCCCTTGCAACCTACCTTCATAATAGTCTCATGAGGGGGTGGGGGTTTTTTACTTCTTTGTTTCTAATATTTTATGGATTAGTACCTGAGGGACTCTAAAGTCAGTGTTTGCTAATTTAAATGTTTAAATGTAGTCCAATTGGAGATGCTATGGCCCTGTTTTTTCTTTATATTTAGTGTTATATAAGACTTCTTAAATTCAGAACATAGACCACATTGTATTCCACTTCAGCTGTGCCAGCACAGTGCTTTTGCATACCAGACCTTATATCCGTAAAATGAGGAACATGCAATTAGTGAACATAGACCAAAGGTTTGGTCTATCTTGCATGACTACCAATGTACAGGAACTTTGTGGCACAAAGAGGAATAAAACTCACTTATCCAGAGAACCCTGAACTCCTGTGTCATGGTTTTACCCCAGCCAGCAATGATAAACACCATTCTGCTGCACGGTGACTCACCCAGGTTGAGATGGGGAAACGAGTCAGAAGAGTAAAAGTGAGAAAACTTGTTGGTTGAGATAAATACAGTTTAATAGGTTAAGTAAAAGCTGCACATGCAAGGGAAGCAAAACAAGGAATTCATTCACTACCTCACATTGGCAGGCAGGTGTTCAGCCATCTCCAGGAAAGCCGGGCTCCATCACATGTAACAGTAACTTGGGAAGACAAATGCCACCACTCTGAACATCCCCCCTTCCTTCTTCTTCCCCAGCTTTATATGCTGAGCATGATGTCATATGGTATGGAATATCCCCTTGGCCACTTAGGGTCAGCTGACCCAGCTGTGTCCCCTCCCAATTTCTTGTGCACCCCCAGCCTACTCGCTGGCAGGGCCTTGTGAGAAGCAGAAAAGGCCTTGGCTCTGTGTGAGCACTGCTCAGCAATAACAAAAACGTCCTGTGTTATCAAAGCTGTTTTCAGGACAAATCCAAAACATCGCCTTGTACTAGCTACTATGAAGAAAATTAACTCTATCCTAGCCAAAACCAGCACGTCCTGTAACCATGACACTATTTTCTCTTCTTGCAACTCCTTGCTTTATTCTCTACCAGCTTCCAATTTAGTCATCAGATGATGACAGGGAATGTGAAAATCAGGTTATCTCTGAGCACGTGTGTGCTGTGTACTTTGTACTTGACCGCACATTCAGCAGTTTCCATCCTGTCTTAGTATTTTTGGAGCTCCCAGACACTGCAGTCATTATTAACTAGTTCGTATGTAGCAGCTTATTAAGATATGAAAGTACAACTCCTTTCTCCTGATGTTCTTCACCACATATCGAAGCACTGATTTCAACAGAGAGTCAATTTAAATTTTGAGAGTCCTAGTACTCCAGAACATGCTCTTCTTTAGAAGGTGGTGTGCCATTTTCTCCTGTTCCAGTGTTATGAGGAGGTAGGTCTCAGTAGGACTGATATGATCCGAAAAGGCTGAGAGGTCAGGAGAATATTTTTGTATATTTGGGTCCTTCAAGGCATGAGGCTGCTTAGTGGGTATGGGATCTTGGACTGTGTAACCAGCAGTGTCAAAATTGTATCTAGTGTGCAAAACCATATTTAACTAATTGGCTTTGAATAACACAGAAAACAAAGAATATGCCAGCTTTTACATTCCTGATTAAAATTATGAATACTACGGAGATCTTTCCCTAAATGAGATTTTTCCTAAATGCAAACTCAAATAATTCTAATTGGCGGAAAACAACCTTATCAGTTAATGCAGAAACCAGCAAGGACATTTTCAAGCCAAATAGCAGAATTTTGGCAAAAGTATAAACTACTAAAATAGAATTTCTGACAAAAATTCAGGCAACAATAATATGTCCCCATGGTTTGTATCAAGTTCAATTTCAACCACAAACTCCTGTTGGCAAGATTATGTAAGAATAAAAAATTTATGAAGCCAGTTTGGGTAATTTTAACCAGACATTTTATTGGCGCATATGTTGTGCTGTGCCCCTTGAATCAGAGGCAGAAGGATTAACCCTCAGTCATGTCCTTACTGGCAGGGGCTACCACTTGCACAGAAACGTCTGTCTGTCAGAATTTCCACCTGAGTTCAAGTATTAGTACACATCAGTTTAGTCACAGGATATAGGGATGATACGGTTTGGCACTGTACGCTGTCAGCATGATTTGTAGATAAAATTGTATAGAAACTGTGCTCTTAATTTTATTATGCTCTTGAAGAGAAGAGGCTGAGATAGGAGTGGACACTATGGTCTCTCTGGAGATAATTTTATTTGTACATGTGTTGCAATAGGAGGCAGTTTTGATCATGTATAAGCACATCATGACCCCCTAGCAAGGAAGATTTGGACCAGAAGCAAGAGGAAAATTCAACAAAATATTATCACATAGATTACTTTGCCAATGATATACATCTGACTTACCTAAGTCTTACTTTCAATAACTTCAAGGCTTGTTAAAAGTTGAACTGGAGCAACTACCCTTCGTCCACGAATGAACAGATGAAGTGACTGAGATGCTCCTGACTCAGAATTGTTTCGGTTTTGTGGGGAGTAAGGGAGATATCTCATTTCCTTTCACTGCAGAAGACTGTTGCATTCCCAACTTGCTAGTGCTGAGAAAACAATATAGGCCCCTAGTCAGTAAACTTAATCAGAGAGCTATTCTGGTCCCTATCAACTGCAACTGCAAGAGGCGATCTCATTAGTTTGTGGCCTGCTGAATGCAGACAGTGTTTGTGCCTTTTCAAGCTGTAATGCATTTTTGCTGATAACATACGCCTAGCAATTATCTTTTTCTCCATCAATTTTGTGGGTGTCTAGGGCTTTGGAATATTAGCTCTTCTTTATGTCTCTCACTGTTAAAAACATTTTAAGGAAATACAACGTGTCAGCCTTTGGCTCATATGCAGCTGATGGCAAATTCACTGTCACTATCTAGTCTGTCTGTGCTGGCAGTACAAACTCTCTTACATTGATAAATATGGCGTAGGTGTGTGTAAAAGTTTTTCAGCATTGAGGATCAATTTCAAATGTTGTGAACTCCCTCATACAGTTTGGTTTTGGACCCCTGAGGTAGAAGTGTGGTCTTAGAATCACAGCGCACCTGTGACTGCTATTGAAAACTGTGACATTTAGGTATAATTTTGCCTTCAGAAATAACAGGTAGCATTCGCTAAAAGCACCTGATTCCTTAAAAACCCCCACCACCACAACAACAGCAAAAAAAAAACCCAACCAAAAACCACTAGAAAAATCATTGGCTTTATATACTTTTCAGCTTTCCTTTAGTAATAGAGGAGCTATTTTTTAAAATTGTACAATGCTGTTGACACAGCAAGAATACACGCTTGCAAAAGAAAAAAAAAAGGAGAAAATACAAATTCCTCTTGTATTAGTAGCTATTCTAAGCTCTTCTCAGTGTGAATACTGTAAAGAAGTTTTTACAACTGAGATGAAATTATTTTGTTTTATTATTTGATTTAGTATGTTCTTTAGTGAAGTGACAGAAAGTGGTATTTACAGACCTAATTCAATTAAATAAAAAGTCCTTCTTAGTGGATTATAGAAATTCAGAACTTTGAGGATTTCAGAGAAAAAAAAAGAAAATAAAATGTTATTTGTGTCATAAGTAATGCATAAACCAAAGGCAATTTTATAATAAAATTTTATGGAATTATAAGAGCCATATGTAAGTTTACTACAACTAGCAAAAATCAGTTTCTTCTTCTGAAGACTGTTTTCACAGTAGCAACAGTTCATTTCTCTGAGCTAATGGAGAACCAGCTTTGGTCATAAAGTGCCCCCCAAGATTCTTCCCTTGTAGCATACAAGACTGCAGGTATGATAAATTTACTCTGTTTTTTTCTCCTATGGTGGAAACTTAAAAGTATCTTAAAACAGTCAGGCACTAAAAAATAAAATTAAAAATGTAAAATTCAGAACTGATTTTTATCTGGTAATGCTCCCCTCTGATGTGATAATCTGTTGTTAAACAAACACTTTTGAGGAAAATACCCTTCATATTTCCAATCAAAACACAGACTATAATTTAAAATCTTGTTAATTTGACAATATAGTTATTGATTGTCAGTGATAAGGAAATATTATTAATTGCAGTTCTGTTCTCCCTAATTAAATGTAGTTATTTTGTAAAATTGTTTTTTATAGATGCATCAGGTTTTTCAATGGTCTTTTTATTGCATGGTGGAGAACAGTCCTCTTAAACCTTGAGTTCTTTCCGGTTTATTAGATTCTTTTTGAACTTAGATGGAGACATAGTTAAGATTACCGGTGTAAAAGGTAGGTTTCTAGTCTCTGTTGTCTAGCAGCTCTGCATGGCAAACACAGAAATATGGGAATCTTCAAGGGGTGATTCACTCCACCTCCCTGTTTCCATTAATTGTAAGAAAAGCTCAAGTATAGAACTTTTAGGTGGTTGAAATTTGATAAAATGATGCTGCCATTAGTGCTGGGCTCTCAATATTGATGTTTTCTGCCTTTCCTACCTAGTCTGAACAAACAATGAGTAGAAGTAACACGGTTTGCTTTATCTTTCCAAAACAGGCCGCTTCCCATGATGATTTCAGGGCAGTCAAACAGAGCCACTCCCAAGTTCTGTTTTCAGGCTTTCTTGTGATGCTGAGCCTTCTTTCAAATTTTGTGTCGTCTGTTTTGGCTTGTGTAGTAGAGCTGATGATATATACTGTGATGGTTTACAGACTGCACTTTTCCTGTTTCTGTGTGTATAATCAATGCGAACACCATTTAAAAAAAAAAAGATGCTGCAGGTTATTAATACAATTTTAAACAACTTTGTTGACTCAACAACAGCAAGAATACACGGCCTAAGGAGTCTGATTTTTTAGCTAAATTTTTGATGGAAAAATAATACTTAGGTTCAGGCAGATTTGCTTGGGAGTGCCATTTATAAAAAGTAAGCTCACTGCTTTGCTGTTGTATCTCATGTTGGATCATAAGACTGTTTTTATACTGCTTTACCCATTGTGGAGCTTGCTAACAAGACAACCATACCTTTCTTAAGGAAGTAAAGTAATGGCTGTATTAAAATACTGGACATTTTTAAGAAAATGGGCTCTATCTTTATTTTCCCTTCATTCTTGGTTAAAAATGTTACCCAGTGATGTATACCTCTTGCTGAACAGACAAAATTTTCCACACTAGGATCACTCAGACCCCAAAAAGGAGAAGATTTTGGGTAGCCTAATTATTAGTCTGAGACATTTTCTAATGAGCATGTCTTCTGAACAAAAACATTAGTAGAAAGAAAGTTTTTTTCTGAGATAATATTCCTCTTGCTCTATGGGAGGGACAAGTCAACTCTCTGAAAATGCTGTTTGTCTCAAGCAGTTGGTGGGAGTTTGCTGAGTACTGTCTGGTGGTGCTTTTGTCTCCTTTCTGGGATGCAGAGAGCAATCCCTGAAGGTAACACTGACACCTTGGGCTCAAGCACTGTAAGAGCACAATAGAAACCCAACACTGGAGAGCTGCTTGCTTGCTACCTTAGGGCAGGCACTAAGCACAGCGATATGTCCCTTCTCACAGACAGTTAAACAATGACTAATTAGAGTGAGATTTTTTTCCTCTTACTTTAATGGTTTCTTCTGGATGCTTTGTGGTGCCTTTAAGAAATTGCTCTTCAGTGGATGCCTACAAAGAAGGTCTAATAGCCGTTTCATTTCCGGTAGCTCTGTAATTTAAGTGAGGGGGCATTTTCACTGTACTTTTTTCCCTGTATAATCTCATGTTTTACTGATTAAAAAACGTAGTTTTCTTTCTTTTTTTTTTTTTTGTAACACATAGCTTTTTTTCCTTCAGTTTGCATGAATTTATGTTACAGCAAATGGCATGTGTATAGGCAGAGATTTGTGAAGTTCTGCTTTCTAAAAGTTTCACTCTTTTTGAGATGAATCGTCCAATGTATGCTTTGGGTGATATATTTCTATGTTCATCCCATAGAGTAAAAAAGAAAGAAAAAGAAGCTACCACATCAAGATTCCAGGGTTATGTATTTTTTTTAATAGACTCTAATTATGTCTCATGAAACTACTCCAGTAGCTAAGGGTTCACCTGCTGTATCTCTAATTTTTAAGAAGATATGGGAAAAGTAAAGATAAGCACCACCTCTTACCCTGCCAAAAACACCCCACATGTATTACTAGGGTAGAAAGGGGTGTACCACCTCAACTCCATGTTGAAGATGTTGGAACATCAAATCAACTAGACTAGCATAATTCCTCTAAATTTTGCGTGTGTATTAGCTTACCACTTGCTGCTTACACAGTTCTGGTTGTGATTTGTAGCTGTGAATGGTCAAGGACAAAAGATGAGCTGTCTGCAGATGAAAGTAATTGAGAGGGAGCACCTGAGGCAGTTGGGAAAAAGAAAGAAAATTTTAAAGGTCAGATATCTAATTAAAGATATTAATTGCCTCTGAAAATGAGGAAAAAACCCACCTTTCCTCTGCATAGCAAAGCACTCTCTTCAACTGCTCTGGGAAAAAAGAACATACATTAAGTCCTTTCATAAAATAAGCATGCTTTTCATACACTGTATATAAATGATCTTTGGAAATTTTCTCATCTTATTTAAAAGAGTATATGCATAGTTTCTGTATTTATTATAGAATCATAGAATGGTTTGGGTTGGAAGGGACCTTAAAGATCATCAAGTTCCAACCCCCCTGCCATGAGCAGGGACACCTTCCACTAGACCAGGTTGCTCAAAGCCTCATCCAACCTGGCCTTGAACACCTCCAGGGATGGGGCATCCACAGCTTCTCTGGGCAACGTGTTCTAGTGCCTCACCACCCTCACAGTAAAGAATTTATTCTTAATATCTAATTGAAATCTACCCTCTTTCAGCTTAAAGCCATTACCCCTCTTCATGTCACTGCACTCCCTGATAAAAAGTCCCTCCCTATCTCTCCTGTAGCCCTCTTTAAGTACTGGAAGGCTGCTATAAGGTCTCCCTGGAGCCTTCTTTTCTTTAAGGTGAACAGCCCCAACTCCCTCAGCCTGTCCTCTTTCGGGAGGTGCTCCAGCCCTCTTTGTGGCCCTCCTCTGGCATCACTCCAACAGGTCCATGTCCTTCCTGTGCTGCGGACTGCAGAGCTGGATGCAGTACTCCAGATGGGGTCTCACAAGAGCTGAGTAGAGGGGGAGAATCACCTTCTTTGACCTGCTGGTCACACTTCTATCGATGCAGTCCAGTGTCCTGTTGGCGTTCTGGGCTGGAAGTGCACACTGCTGGGTAATGTTAAGCTTCTCATCAGTTAAAGCTTCTCATATAGTTAAATCATACTCCATCTACTTTCATGTTCTACAGAAATAAATATTACAATATAATTAGTATAAAAGACCTCCTGCACAAATCTTATTAAATCTATTTGATGTGTTGATTATGCCTAATTGTATACTTATCAAGAAAGAGAACTTCACCATTGTAGCTTGTGTGATATAATAAGAAGATATATCAGAAATGAGAGATATTGAATCTGTTTTAAAAAAATTGTACAGACTGACAATGGAATAAGAAAAAGATAAGCATTTCTTGGTTTTCTCTATTTTGGGACAGCTATGAGAAAAATTCTGAACTATTAATGGGGAGTTTTGACCGATGGCTTGCAAAGTACTCACAACAGAGTTAAGAAACCATTAATGTGATGTTCATTTTTTTTATGCTGGTCATCTTTTCACTTGAGTGCCTGAGACAGTCTGTCCCTATGTCACTTAAATAAGCCGTATGTTTTATTCATTCTCTTAAAGAACAGACATTATGGTTACTCTCATATGTAAAAAGAGTGGTGAAGTGGTGACATTTAAACAGTTTTTTATGATGATGGAGATGTTTAGTCACATTTACATGATTAGGCAGATACCACAAGACATCCATTCTATAGTTTGAGACAAGTTATGTTCATGTGTGGAATAGCAAGTTTCAGCTATCACTTTAGTTGGCTTCACTTACTGTATTTATGGGATATCATTGCAGAATTCTTATAATTTTTTTCCTATTTTAGAGGAGATTGCTCTATGGTTGTGTCTGTTGATTTTGTTTACAAATGGAAGAACTACCTTCTTGCTTAAACATCTCAGTATAATCTAGTTCCTGCATGTTACCTCAAATTTAATCTTGTGCCCACTGCTTCAAAAATGGTTAGCTGTATTACAAATACAAGAGTTAATCCTCTCTCCTTTGAAAAGCTGTTGTAAACGGGCTTTGAGCATGGCTTTGCTTTGTGGATAAAGGGAAAAGAGTGCTCCCCAATGCTGTCTGCAGCAAGGAAATCTTTTCTGTAGTTGCTTTTATGTTCTGGGAGTTCCTGCACCCCTTGCTGAGGCCTCAGGTCAGCCAGGAATGCTTAATTCTAGTTTCAGCAAGGCATTTAATTGTGTGCTTAACATTAAATTCAGCAAGACTTATACATGTACTTAACTTCAGCACTTGCTTGCTACTATCAGGAAGAGTGGTTTGCTCAATGGGATTACAGGAAGGAAAGATAGATTATCCTGGGGAGGCAGATAGCCATGGATGCCTGAGTCTGTATCAACATCAAAGGGATCTTTTTTTTCTGCTCAGAAGCACTCAGATCAAAACCACAATGCTTCCTTTCCAATGATGTGGTTAGCAGTGGAAAGAAAGCAAGCTCTTGCCTCTCTCTAAAACCAGCCCTTGTCACTCTGCATCCTGGCTGTTCCATCAGGACAAAGGAGGGCACCTTGGAGTTGCCTTTCTCCTCCTACTCATTTCCCTCCATGAAGTGGCTGGCATTCAGAAATTATCTTTCCCATATTGCTACATCTCTTTCCCTTTGATGTTGCCGAAGACAAGTGGAGAGGGAAGGGTTACAGCTGCAGAAGAAAGGCTGTAGTGACCCACCAGTCCTGCTGTATGAATTACCATCATTTCTGTTCTTTCAGAAAATGTGAGGTCCCAGTGCTGTATCTGACACTTCTCCCCAACACCACAACTTCCCAGATGCTCATTCAGTGCCTGTCCATTTCTGTGCTTGACATTTGTTGCATAGACCCTGCTGTTTTGTTTCTTAATACAACATTCAAAATAACAGCCAACCTGCACTGATTTATGGTCTAATGCTGCTCCAGTTCAGCTGCCACATTTTCCCTTGGGATCCACCTAAAATGCTGCTTTAGCTGGCTCCCCACAGAGCACAGGAGACCATAGCCATGTAGATTTCTGGCAAGATATTTCATTAAAGGCTCCAAAACAAGATGAGCTATAAGGGAGGCAGGACAGATCTGCTCTTGGTTTAACAGTTGGGATGGAAGCATATGGTCATTTGTTATGATAGACACAGGTCTCCAGCCGATTCCTTTAAGGATCTGTGCTGATCATCTGTCAGTTAGGTCTGTAAAAGGAAATTAATGTTCAGTTGACAGAATTCTGTATGTGATAGGGTGTTATATACTATGAATCATTGCTGTTAACTTATTTTCTTCTTTTTACTTAGCATTGGTGTAAGTGGAACATTTGAGTGCATAAGGTATATTCTTACTAGGCAATAATGTCAGCTTTTCTGGCTTGTAAATGTCCTTTATCAGTATTAATTCAACTGAAGCCTGGAAAAGCCTGTTCAACATATTCATCAACGACTTGGATGAGGGAGTAGAGTGCATCCTCAGCAAGTTTGCTGATGATACGAAACTGGGAGGAGTGGCTGACACGCCAGAAGGCTGTGCTTCCATCCAGCGAGACCTAGACAGGCTGGAGATTTGGGCGGGGAAAAATTTAATGCAATTTAACAAGAGCAAGTGTAGAGTCTTGCATCTGGGCAA